>CM053267.1:14472603-14700103 GCA_028583415.1 Protea cynaroides | reverse complement strand
TAAATTCCTCTCCTTCCCGGTTAGCTTGGTAGAGGTTTTGCGATCTTAGGGGTGGTCCTCCAAGCATTGTGCGTAATAATCGGCTAAAACCAAGAAACTTCTTATCTTCGTAATATTCCATATAATTGTTTCTATCTCTGAATATGGTCCACTTTAATCCCTTTATATGATGCTCTGATCTGAGTTTGTTTAATAAATCATTTTTTTTTTATTTGTCATTTTTTTTTTTATTTTATTGGTTTTTTTTTTTCTAAGATCCGTTGTATGAGTTGCTTCATTCTTGGCCTCAATCCCTTTATCTCCATAGAAGCTACTCTGAGAACTCATAATGTCCATCCCGGTCCAAAGCTATATTCGGATATTTTTGTTTTCCCTTTTTCATGATATCTTGATTGAAGAAAATACCTTTGCTCCTTGGTTTAAACAAATCGTCGATCTAAGGTAGTAGATATCGAACTCGGTCGGGGTGCACTTCCCATGATGCAATCCCGTGCTGATAACCCGGGTGCCTTGGTGCCCAAGGGTCGGCGCGGTCGGCATCAGGTGATAACCCGGTAAGTCTCCTAGAAACACATCAGGGAATTTATGCATCACATCAATATCTGTCATCTGTGGTGCTTCTTTGGTAACGTATACCACAGATACCATATATCCAACTCATTTCTCTTCAAAGCATCTCTTCACCTTTACCATAGAGCGGATCAGCTTTCACTTCCTAGGCAACATACTCCCAATGATACTAAATCATATGCCGTTTTATTCTTGAATGATAACCTCTTCTATGCACATAATCGCTTGTAGAGTGTTGAGACAACCAGTCTATTTCCAAGATGACGTCAAAGTCTACCATCTCAAGTCGACTCAGGTTGCATCCAAATTCTGTCCATCCATAAGATTTGGACATTGTTCGTAACACTCATCCCATACAACATCTAGTCCAAAGGCTTAAACTAGCAAAATCTGGTATAAGGTTTGAAGAGCTTGTCTAGTTCCTTCATCTCTTATGATTTTCAAAGACTATTGTCAAATCTCATATCCCAAATCTATTTATAAGCATTAGGGTATATGCTTATAATTTCATTAATTCAGCCAAACTCTTTTGGTCTTTTCGTAATCATATCACTCAACATTGGACATAACTCAATTATCATTGTATTTAACCGAGTACTATTAATGCCATGATTTTTCCTTGTATCCACTCTTAGATTTGTCTTTAGGAATCTTCTACCTTGTCAAAATTTCATACTAATATAGCCATCTTTAACTCTACTAGAGTGCTATCTATTTCTTTACTGGCTACCCTTGATAGTTCTCACTTTTGTCGCATGCACTCTTTTATAGACATCATTCATATCCATCCGTTTAGCAATCTCAAAATAGATTCTCCATTACTTCATCTGAGGTTCATTGGCTATAGTATTTAATCTGAATCCAATCATCTTTCTTCCAATAATTCCATTATCACTAATCATCTTTATCATCAAAGGTCAGGGAGTGTATGAATCAAAATGTTCATCCAAAAGTGATTCACTTCCTTCTGTCGATTTATCATAATGAAAAACACTTGCTTTATCTAGTGAACCTAGGTTTAAAGAATCAAGAGTAAATCTGTGGTAATCCAATCGACATCCAAATGTCGTTAGGTTGCAGGGTGGTCCAAATACATGGAATAGAAGTTTTTCAGTTCTTAACCTCATGGTTATAGGTTCTATCGAATATATAATGCCATTGGTCAAGGCACTACAAGAGTAAATCTGGAGAAGATGTACGCTTAACACGATTAAACATTTAACTATTCATTCAGTTCATATCTTTGTTCATGTTGTTGATCATGAGAGTGGTTCAGATTGGTATAATCAGGACTAAGACTAAAGAAACAATATCTATAACTCCAATTGATAGGTTGAATCAAGAAGGTATCCTGTCAAGGTACGAGAATTAAAATCAAGTATGTCCATCCTCTATAATGATAAGAGTAAGTCAATAATGCACCGCATCCTATATAAACATATCTACTTACATGGCCATTATCCTCTTATCTCTGTTTGGATTTAGCCCGAGAATTTTTCCTTTATCTCTACAGGGGTTTTGGCATTACTAGCCATTTTCCTTCTTCCTCTGTCTTACATCGAGTTCCACATCTTGTGAGTACCAACTCGACATTTAATTTTTCTGTTTTACAGATGCTTCATTCTTGCTACTGTACTATATCCTTGTATACTTGGATAACTACCAACTTATAGATAATACCCTATATTGTTTGTTTATTAGGATAATTTTTTGTCTTCTCTTTCTGTTTGAGTGTATATATATGGTTTCAACTTTTATATGTACATTATTGTCTTGTTTAATTTCTGTCTCAACCAACATAGGTGCTTATGGTTTGTTTGTATTAAAGCTTTTAATTTATCTTAACTCAGTTCATGGACTCTAGTGGAAGTATTCAGGTTTCATGGGAAGGCCTGAGAGAGCTCTGATACCAAGTTGTCACACCCCAATTCTGCACCAACCAGAATGGTGTGATGAACCGTCAATAAACCAACGGTTCAACCAGGATCTCACAATAGGCTATGCCACATATGATAAATCAAAACACATTCCACATTAATCAGAGGTAATAAAGTAAATAGCGGAAGTCTTACAGATAATGAACTGAGTACTAATCATGATAAACAATTAATATTCTATTTATTTTCAAGTAACCAAAACATAATTTAATACATATTACAATACCCAAATACGAAAACTAAATACTAAACGTATCCACCGTTGAAACGCTCGCTTAACGAATCACATTCCTCCTCCACAGCTTGCTCGTCATGGCGTGTTGACATAATCTTCAATCATAATACCTGCAGCATCAGAAACTAAAAGATTTATGCGCACGAGGGTCAGCTCTCGAACTTGAGCTCAGTGAGAAAACAAAACAATGCAACAATACATATGCATGCATTCAATTCATATCTTTGGTCTGGTATATAAGTTTGCAATGTGCTATAGAAATGATAGGTGGCCGCCTCACCTCTATACACGAGTGTGTGGAAACGCCCAATGAAAACGGCACTGTCGCCCCACATACACCCACCATGGACAATATACACCCCATGAAAACGGCATGGCTGTACCGGTTGTTCATACCAACACGTAAGCCCCTGTTGGCGAGGGCTTGTAAACTGGGTTCGCAACTAACCAACCCTAATGTCAAACAATGTATCCAAGGCCTCACCCAGCATCCCTCAATACATCCATAGAGATATAGCTAGGGTCTGGTGACCAGGTTGAACCACAATGCCACGTCCCCCCCCCCCTTGATGCCCTACGACATATTAGTTCCGCTAAGGTAATGGCGATACGACGATGTTAGTGGACAAGACTTGTAGAGATAGAGCTAGAGTCTGGTGATCAGGCTGAACCACAATGTCACGTCCTCCCCCTGATGCTCCACTCGCATCAAGCACACTAACACTTGCTTAGTGGACATGACTTGAATAGACCATGGCACAATATACCCCGATGAGAACGACATTGAAGTACCGATTGATACCATCCCTACTCGCACCATGTACACCAGCTAAACACAAACATTCACATGCCTATTCCTACCATTATCAACATCATCATGTTATAATCAATAAATTTAAATATGCATGAACAGTAATAATAGAAATATTATATGACATATTGAATGCACATAATAATCATACACGCATAAAATCATTCATGGCATCGGACTCAAGAAATAAAATAATTTATTATTAATCAATTAGTTTAGGTCTTGTTCCCTCACCTTAGCTTGCTAATAGATACTCTTTCAAGCTTTAGAATCACCTTTATAATATTATTATATTGCTAGAAGACCTAACAAAGTCGATAAAATTTAATTAGAATTAATTTATTTAGAATTTAAAAACCATTCTGTTAACTGAGGGTCGGAGGTAGGGTCGGAGTCATGATCGACCCTGGGTGCGACCCTCCCCCTAATTTGAACTTCCGGAACACTGAGGGTCAATGCTAGGGTCGGATCTGCCATCGACCCTAGGTGCGACCCTCCATGGTTTGAGTTGAAAATATCAGATTTCGTTCTCTCTTACATGGTTGGGTCCTATGGCTTACTTCCACAATCCATTCTATACATGTTCTATGGTTTAGAACTATACTTTATTCACCTACATGGTTTTAATGATCTCCTCCATGGTTTCCATTGAAACGAAACCATGGATGGATGATTTAGGTTTCTTCTAAGTCATACCCTCTTCAATAACCATTCTAAAGTCTTAAATAAATCATGGGGAATGTGTTCATACCTTAGGTTTGCTGAGATTCAGAGTTCCTCTGAATTTCCTTTTCTTCCTTAGCCTTTTCTTCAAGTTTTCTTTTTCTTCTTCTCTTCCTTCTCTTCTCTTTCTCTCATCAATCCAATTAGGGTTGTAAAATGAGTGAAAGAGGCTTAGGGACGTCCTATTTATAGGGAAAAACCTTCCAAAATAAGTCCCATTGAGTTTAGGAAAGGTTCCAATTGAAATTAGGAAGGTTTCTCAATTTTCGGTTCGTGCTGTTTTTCCCGAATACCGAGGGTCGATGGGAGGGTCGATGGGAGGGTCGGACAACTCATAGACCCTCTGTGACCCATGGTTGAGGGTCGATGGTGAGGGTCGATGGGAGGGTCGGACCTGCCTGTTAAAACTTGCGACCCTACCCTCATTTTTACTGTTTTTGGGTAAATTTTCATATTGGGTCTTGGGTTTCTTCACACACTTGGTCCACTTGGCTCGACCATGATATGTAGACGGGTCCCGACACGAAATGTAAGGTTAGGCCGGGTTCGTGGCGTGCGGGTCTTACAACTCCACCACCCTTAAAAGAAATTTCGTCCTCGAAATTTGAAAGTACGGATCTTATGAATTGTCCGACCCTCCCATCGATCCTCAGTATTCGGGAAAAACAGCACGAACCAAAAATTAGGAAACTTTCCTAATTTCAATTGGAACCTTTTCTAAACTCAATTGGACTTATTTTGGGAGGTTTTGCCCTATAAATAGGACGTCCCTAAGCCTCTTTCTATCCTTTTACAACCCTAATTGGATTGAGAGAAAGAGAAGAGAAGGAAGAGAAGAAGAGAAGGAAAACTTGAAGAAAAGGCTAAGGAAGAAGAGGAAATTCAGAGGAACTCTGAATCTCAGCAAACCTAAGGTATGAATACATTTCCCATGATTTATTTAAGAATTTAGAATGGTTTATGAAGAGGGTATGACTTAGAAGAAACCCAAATCACCCATCCATGGTTAGGTTTTCATTGAAAACCATGGGAGAATATATGAAAGCTATATAGGTGGATGATTCATGGTTCTAGACCATGGAATGTATGTTGAATGGACTGTAGGAGCAAGCCATAGGACCCCAAACACGAAGAATGGACTAAAAGGAAGAAAATTGACCAAAACTCACAGGGGGTCGCATAGAGGATCGATGACCATCTGACCCTATGTGACCCTGAGTATCGACCCCCAGGGTTTTGGAAGTCCAGATTAGGGGAGGGTCGCACCCAGGGTCGGCATTACTCCGACCCTCAGTTAACAGAATGGTTTTAAAAAAAATAGAATAAATTCTAATTAAATTTTATCGACTTGTTAGGTCTTCTAGCAATATAATAACATTATAAAGGTGATTCTAAAAGATTGGAAGAGGATCTATTAACAAGCTAAGGTGAGGGAACAAAACCTAAATTAATTGGTTAATAACAAACTGTTTTTACTTCTTGAGTCCAATACCATGATTGTGATATGCGTGTATGCTTGTAATGTGCATTCAACTTGTCATCCAATATTTCTATTATTACTGTTCATGCATATTTAAATTTATTGATTATAACATGATGATGTTGATGGTGGTAGGAATAGGCATGTGAATGTTTGTGTTTAGCTGATGTACATGGTGCGGGTAGGGATGGTATCAACCGGTACTTCGATGTCGTTCTCATCGGGGTATATTGTGCCATGGTCTATTCAAGTCATGTCCACTAAGCAAGTGTTAGTGTGCTTGATGCGAGTGGAGCATCAGGGGGATGACGTGACATTGTGGTTCATCTTGGTCACCATACTCTAGCTCTATCTCTACTCAAGTCTTGTCCACTAACATCGTCGTATCGCCATTACCTTAGCGGAACTAATATGTTGTAGGGCATCAGGGGGGAACGTGGCATTATGGTTCAGCCTGGTCACCAGACCCTAGCTCTTTCTCTATGGATGTATTGAGGGATGCTGGGTAAGGCCTTGGATACATTGTTTGACATTAGGGTTGGTTAGTTGCGATCCCAGTTTGCAAGCCCTTGCCAACAGGGGCTTACGTGTTGGTATGGGCAACCGGTGCAGTCATGTCGTTTTCATGAGGTGTATATTGTCCTTGGTGGGTGCATGTGGGGCGACAGTGTCGTTTTCATTGGGCGTTTCCACACATTCGTGTATAGAGGTGCAGCGGCCACCTATCCTTTATATAGCGCATTGCAAACTTTAAACCAGACCAAAGATATGAATTGATTGCATGCATATGTATTGTTGTATTGTTTTGTTTGCTCACTGAGCCGTGATGTGTGCTCACCCTTTCGAATTCGAATACTTTTAGTTGATGATGCAGGTATCACCGTTGAAGATTATATGAACGCTCCTGTGTACGGGCATGTGGCGACAATAGAAGCTGAAGACTTAGTGGATATGCATGACTCCTCTTGCGAGTGCAACGCATGAATATTCGATTAGATTTTATTTTGATTATTTGGGTTTAGTAAAGACATGTAATTGATATTTATTTATATCTTAGTTGATACAGAATAATTTGTTACTTAAATATGATTATCACATCTAGATTTCTCAGTTCATTATCTGTAAGACTTTCGTTATTTACTTTATTACCTCTGATTAATGTGGAATGTGTTTTGGTTTATCATATGTGGGATAACCTATTTGAGATCCTGGTTGAACCGTTGGATTATTGATGGTTCATCACACCGTTCTAGTTGGTGCAGAATTGGGGTGTGACAGGAAATCCATCTGGATAGCTTCATATCAGCCACTTTAGGCCTTCGTCTTATGTCACTTATCTTTGGATTTAGAGACTTAGGCTCAGACAAGGTCATACATATGTGCATTTCATGCACAACTCACTAAGGTTTTCAATGTGTCTATAAGGTAAGAAAGTTCCAATGATTCTCCTACCAATTCTGTTGTGAATCAGGATTTTCTCTAAATTGTTCCAGTGAGTGTTTAAGAACTTCTACTCGTCAGAGAGAATTGCCATGATGGATAAGGCATCGAGGGAGTGGAGTTGGCATGGAGTTGGCATAAAGAACTTGCTGAAGATAATTTTTTTTTCTAAGGGAGGTCCACTGGAATGCCTTCTCCAAATGGGGATAATAAAGCATCTGCCCAAGTTTGTCAAAAGTGGCTATTCAGTGCTGAGGTACAGATGACCCACATGTTCAAGAAGGCTTCGTCTCTCTCCGTTATGAGTGGCAACAATGTGGTTCTCTTTGTCTTTACCCTCAATTGATACAATCTCGGGTAAAGAGGGGTATCTGTAAGCACCCCATTTTTGACATCCCCAGCCAAACAGAACTTTATTGGTGTATAGGTAGTAAGAGAGCGGAGGGGGATGAAAATTTGGAAAGTACAGGGGAGGCGAGTGAAACTCTCTCAAACCAATAGTCGATCAATTCCTCTGTGCTCTCTACGGTGTTCTGGGCTGAGCCAGAGTGTCCCCAATGTACAAGAGTCTTGGTGGGCATATTCAGAAGGGTTGCGGGTCAATTCAAGGTTTGGATGCTAAGTGGTGATTGCAAAGCTGATTTTGGCAAGCCCTACAGCAAGGTCATGAAAATACCTTCGAAATGATACCAGAATCACTCAATTCCGATATCAAATGAAGAAGATGTCGCGATTTTAGTCGGATTGAAATTGACTTATTAAATCCAAGGGTTTTTCTATAAATTATCATAAATTAAAGATTTATTGGGCAAATTATTGTGATTTAAATCGATCGGACTTCATTCGACCATATCTTGGTCGTTCGACATCCAAATCCGACGATTCAAGCGTCACTGTGCTCCATTGTCTGTCCTCTTCAAAATGGACGTAAAGAATTTTGGGCAGAAGCCACCAGCGGGTCCCATGCAAAGTTGTCGATTGGATTATCGTCAAAACTCCAATTCTTCATATCTTGATCATCCGAAGTACGAATCAGGCGATTCAAGTGTCAGTGTGCTCCATTATCTGTCCTTTTCGAAGTGGACGTGGAAAATCTGGGACAGAAGTCGTCGAAAATTTTCATGTGGAATTGTAAGCTGAGAGGATCCATAATAGAGAGAGAAATCAATCCAGTCCATTCTTACTCAGCCCAACCCAGCTCAAGCCCAATTTAGTCCAACCCCGTCGAGCTCAACCAGTCCAGCCTCACCCAACCCAAACCGGCCCAGATCGAGTCACGTCGGCCCATGTGTATGCACTTTATGTATATTTTATATACTATATACATTTATATATTATATAATATATGTTTTATATATGTTATATTATATATATTTTTATATATATATTATTGTATAACGTATGTATAAAGAGAGGGAGTGGGAATCCAACAAGGCAAGAGAGAGAGAGAGAGAGGGGGAGAGAGAGAGAGGAAGAGGAAGAGGGGGAAGGGTGGAGGTGGCTTGAATCCTCAAACCACCTCCATTTGACACCTACCAACTCCCTCAAGCCACCTCCTTCTTGACCCCTCACCACCACGGCACCTCCTTTTTGAACCTCCATGCCCTTAAATCCCTCCACTTCTGGAGCCCCACCATGACACCTCCTCCTTGAACCCTTTTTCCCCTTCTTCTTGAGCCCCACCATGACAACTCCTTTTTGAACCACCATGACACCTCCTTCTTGAGCCCCACCTTGACAACTCCTTCTTGACCCCTCACCACCATGGCACCTCCTTCTTGAACCTCCATGCCCCTAAATCCCTCCACCTCTTGAGCCATAAATCCCTCCACTTCTTGAACCTCCATGCCCTTAAATCCCTCAACCTCCATGCCCTTAAATACCTCAACCTCCATGCCCCTAAATCCCTTCCACATCTTGAGTCATAACCCATCACCTCATCTTCTTGAGCCTTCCACTTTAGCCATCCCCCAAAACCTATAATTAATCCCTTAGCTACCCTAAACCACCTCCA
The DNA here is from genome assembly GCA_028583415.1 of Protea cynaroides. Lineage (NCBI taxonomy): Eukaryota > Viridiplantae > Streptophyta > Magnoliopsida > Proteales > Proteaceae > Protea > Protea cynaroides. The sequence continues at coordinate 14,690,893 of CM053267.1, read as the reverse complement.
TTTGACACCTACCAACTCCCTCAAGCCACCTCCTTCTTGAGCCCAACACCTTTCCCATCCCATGACCTCACTTCCTTGAGCCCAACTCCATCATACATCATCTTCTTGAGCCATGCTCAAGCAACCAAGGGCCATCTATAAAAGGAGCACCCATCTAACCACTTGAGGGATGAAAAAAAAGGGGAGGGAGAAAAGAAAGAGGGAGAAAGGCTAGAAAAAAAAAGAGAGGAGAATAGAAGTAAGTTAGAGAAAAAAGAGAGAGAGAAGAGATATTGGAATCAAGAGGGGAGATTGAGGAAAAGAGAGAAAGGAAAGGAGGAAAGAAGGAAAGAAGAAGGGAAAGCTTGCCATCGATCGTCACCAACCATCATCAAAGGCTCCACCCCACTGTTAGGGACAAGGTTGATACCTCAAACTTTATTTTGATAGCTTTCATGAAGCTCAGATAATCGAAAATTATCTAAATATGCCTATTTCGATAATCATGATCTTCAAATGTTATATGGCATGTGTTTCAATACCATGATGTTCATGATTGATGTGATTTAATATTGGCCATCAATCTTGGATAATTTAAACCTTGCCCATTGATTAAAAATTTTGATGTGATGAAATATGGGCCATTGGATGTTAATTTGGACCGTTGGATCGACATCATGAGTGATTTAAATGATCTAAAGTATTATATTGTCATTTCAAATGATTTCAATTGTTAGATCTTCATTGTGAGTGATTTTAAATGATTTCAACTATTAGATATTCACTATGAGTGATTTTGAATGATTTCAACCGTTGGATCTTTACTTTGAGTGATCTTGAATGATTTCAACCGTTGGATCTTTACTTTGAGTGATCTTGAATTATTTCAACGTTGGATCTTCATTGTGGATTTTTTAAAGGAATATGAATGGTTGGATTATGATCTTGAATGATTTCAACCGTTGGATCTTCATTGTGGGTGTTTTTAAAGGAATATGAATGATTGGATTATGATCTTGAATGATTTCAACCGTTGGATTTTTATTGTGAGTGATATTGATGGATTTGAACCATTGGATCTTGATCATGAGTGTTTTTGATGAACCTGAACGGTTGGATAATCTTGATGAGTGATCTGAACTGCTAGATAATCTTTTGTGAGATCTAAGCCGTAGATCTTAGCTATTTTGATGAGATATGAGTCATTCATCATGATTATAACTTGATGTGAGATCTGAGCCGTTGATAATCGAAAGATAAAAATAAAAATAAATAAAAATATACCAAAAAACACGAGATTCGGAGGGGTGGTCATTATAGCGGTTCCTTTTGATCCTAGAAAACGTCCGAAAAAACCAGCTACGGAATTACCGAGCAGGGGCAAAAATACGATAAGTAGATACATCAGATCGAGTGTTTGTTTTCATATAACCAAAAATCAGACAATGACAGAGCTCGTGGGGGTCTTTTTGACCTCCACTTACCACTAAGCACGACGGCGGGGAGCGGAAGGAGGGACTTGAACCATACAACCTTCTGGCCTCACGCAGGCTATGCTCTACCATTAAGCTATTTCCGCCCCGCCTCTGTGGCGAACCTCCGAGCAATTCACGTATCACTTGATACGGACGACTTCTGTTTTTCCGCCGGACCACACCGAAGACCTCCGATCGAGCTACGAGCACGAGTAGGTAGGCGGCTAGGGGGGCTGGGAAGGAAGGGGGGACCCCTTTTTTTGCTTCGCGCCGGATGAGATGATGATTAGTGGGTCGGGGAGGTGTGTGTGTGCTCTTTATCACTATCACTAAAGGGGGCGGGCTGGCTGGGCTGCCTTTTCAATCAATCTCCGGCCGCTCAGTGCCGCTATTGGTACGATAAGTAAGGAGTGAAGGTCTCGAGTCGAGCTGGGGCGGCATCTGTCTTTTAAGTTAAGTCATTTCCTAAAACGGCTCCTCTTATTCTACGATAATCCAATTTCATTACCACGAGTCTGCTCGGAACCGGTCGATTCCTGAGCCATTCGTTCTCCCCTCTCGGTTGGCGTTTGCCAGCCACTAGAGCAAGTAAGAGAACCTAGAGTTCATTCACTTAAAGAACCGAAGATTTTGACCGGATTGTACACCTTTGTGTCCGGCTATGTATATGGATGTGCATAAAGAAGGGACATCTCTCTCGACGGGGAAGAAGCTGCAGCGGCACCTCACAAACTTCTTACTGGGGCAGCACCTATAGGCGCGAGTGTTTGGATGCACGTGTTTTGTTCATATTCCTGTGCAGTTAAGAGAGAAATTGTCCCCCAGGGCAACCACTTGTGTCTTTCTTGGAAATGCTCAGTCCGGGGATTCCATTCCCCTTAGTCGTAGGTGCTCATTCTATTTTGATTTGAATAGGCCGGGTCTCCCGAGGTACATATGGCCGGCCCTTCGGGTGTCTCGGTGATACAAACAAAGAAAAGACGAATTCCAATCACATCACCGACCAATCCTTACCAAAGGAGGAAATAGAATCGAACGCTTACAGCGCCTTATTTCCTTCCCGTTGATTCCCCCGCCAATCAAGCTGCACTTCCTTCTAACAAGTGGCTGAGAGTTAGCAAGCTACCTTGGCCTCTTGGCAGGAGGTTCGCTGTCCCCCTCCTTTCCGGTCCGGCCGCGGTATGGCACCTGAACCCGAAGCTACGATCAGATCCGATTGGATCTGATCCGTTCAGATTCCACAGATCCAGCCGATTGGGTCTGGTCCTATCCGACCCAACCCCGGAACTTAGAACGGCCGGCCTGTTTTGGACGGTAGAACGGGGAGAGGGGGAGTCGTGCCCATTCTCTCTCCGGGCACGAGCAGGAACATAAAAATTTCAGACCGAATACATGTACATGACGGAACGACATATCATAGAATACGTGATCTGATTTGATAGGCTGCCTGCAGAAATAGTTGACCGACCGCATAACAATTCATTCTTGTGTGTAGCGCGTGGGGCCATGTCTCCCGAACGATCATAGTACGGCCGCTCATCTAATATCAAATCAATCGGTAGATCTCACTTCCCTTCCCCGCCGGAAGGGATAGCGTATCTACAGCTGATCGTAGACCACCCTTACCCAACATTTAGTTTAGACGCGGCTCGAATGCCTTTACGCTATAGGGCTGTGTTAAGCATGCTTCTTTGACAAAAAAAAAGGATTTTCCATGACAACAGTCGCGACTATAAACATACGGTACGCTCTCTCGCGACTATAAAGGGCGGGCGGTAAGCTCTCTATCAACAACAGGGGGCTGTTCTCCTTTGCGCCTTGCTTGTGTCGTTGACAAAGTCAACCGAGCCTAACCAAAGCGTCACAACATAATCCAAAGGTTGCCTTTGTCAACGCTACTAAGGACCGGGGCGAGCGGAATTCAGTAGAGGCTCGAAGAGGGGGCTTACTAAGCGAAGGGCCGAAGGCGGCTTTGCTATCCATCCTACTATACCACCAAGGGCGGCGGGCAATGCTGCAAGGAGATAGTGCGGCTTTCTTTGTTCTCATGGCAGAGTGAGTTGTCCATAGTGTCCGCCAATAGAGCCGGCTTTTAGTGAAGATCCGCTCATGCTGCATGAGGGGCGGCAAGGCGGCTTTGCTCATGAGTTAGCGGTCAAGCGGAAAAGGACCTGCTGGCTTCTTTTCTTTCCCTACCTAAAGGCAGCCTTGCTCGCAGCTCGCAGACAGAGGAAGGGTGAAGGAAAAATAAGAAGCAAGTCTTGAGGGAGTAGAGAGCCACCGTTAGGTGGTTCTGAGCCAAGTGCGATCGATTGTCCTTCCTTTATAAATTGAACTACCGTAACTCCACTCAACCAACAAAGTCAATTCCTTACTCAAAGTTGAGTTACCGTACAAATTCAATATCTATAAAAACTCTTCCCCCTGAGTTTTTACTGAAGCCGAAAGGTATCCTAAAGGAATGGTAGCACCTCAATCCACCCAGACGCGGCCATCATAAATGGTTCGTGCGACGGCGGCGGAGGCAGGTTCGGGATAATCTATTCAATCTTCTTCTTTTCTATCTCTTTTCTCTCTTTTTATAATTTTCCTCTTCCACCGGCCAAAAAGCCGCGAGGCGCTCAAGGATGCAAACTACGGAGCGAAGAAAACCCAAGAATCAAGGGCCCCACTATAGCTAAAGGCCCCTATTTGAGTAAGGCGTGCGCAACCTAGTTGCGCGCTCCCACGCCCAGCAATCAAACTACTGCGCCCCTAACAGAGTCAAGGCAACGGTGCTCTACGATCAGCTCGACCACCGGGAGAGAGTGGTCGTAGATCAGCTAGCTCTTTAGTTGCTTGGTTGCATGGGCGCGTTAGCGCAGTAGTTTGATTGCTTGCCGAACGAAGCATTTGTTTACTTAACGGCGACAAATCACGGTCATGGATTCGGAATTTCTTAGCTAATTCCAAACCCCCACAGTCGGAGATTAAGGATTTTGATTTTGATATCTTTACCCCCAACTGCTCAATTACATCTTGGTAGACGGACGCAACCTGTGCGTCCCCGATGACGATGTCATCACCGAGGAGAGCATAAGAACGGAAAATCCGACCGGGGTTATACTTTATCCGCACAGTACCACACAAGAAAGTGATGGCAAAGGGCGAACAAAGGCCAAGAAGAAAGGGTGGTCGTAGATCACCAGTGGAAAACCGGACAAACTTCGGCAGACCCCCACGAGCGGTGATGCAGGGGCGGAGAACACATTTGTTCCAAGCCCAGACATTACCCAATCAAACTTTCTAGGTTAAACAACCCTTGTACTATCACGCCCTGAAATGACAACGGAAATCTATCCGTTGTAGCCGATAAATCAAAGCTAAACAAGCTTTTGATCTTCTTTAACCTGGCCAAAGGTGCGGTTTGTTTAAAGGTACCGTCCATTGGTATGGTACGAAGAACCTTCATGCACCAATCATGTGCAGGACGCAGTAAAGCTTGCTTGCTTTAAGGAATTTGGATTGGCGAAAACTCGCACTTTTCCAACACCTTCCTCCAACAATCCAAGTCTTCCGACTTGATATTTCACCATAGCGTCATCCTCATCTAACTAGTAGTTACTATCACGCAGAGTTTACATGCAATACTTATAACTAAATGTCAACAATGACGTCATAGCCGCAACAGCCTTACAATAATTCGATTCCAGATCGGCTACCGGTTGGTAAACCGAGAAAGGAAAGGAATCAAAAGACTCAGTTGGCTTTCCGGGAAAACAATATGTGGATAAAAGAAGTAACTAAACAAAGGGGTGAAATATCGCGCGGCCCATTCAAGGTTCTCCTGCCGAAATGGCTACAAACGGGAGGGACGTCAGGGTCTGTGAGGGGTCCCATAGGGACCAGAACCGTTGCTTTATCCCATAATGATATGGAGAATATCTCCCATATCATATGGTGGAATGGGGATTTTCAATTTCCCTTTACACAGGGAGCCCCATCCTTCACCGGTGAGGATGACCACACAGGTAACCAACGCAAGCCGGCATTCATAGGAGTATCAAACAAACGTGGGCAATACCTCTCGGCAAGACTGACGCATTGGTCGCGCAGATCAAATAATCTCTTTTCTGGCACGACCGATGGAGGAGGGGGCTCCCCACGTCTCGTACCCGTAATTAGTCTTCTTATAAACTAATATAAAACGGGATAAACTCAATTTCGAAAGAAAAAACTTTACGAGACGGTCGGCCTTTTCATCCCTGCGTGAAATCATCTTACGATGAAACGCGGGAATGCATCGCGGAAGTCCGGAACGTGTCAAAGACACGGGAAACGGAAGGGGAGAATGGCGATCAAAACACCCACCGTAGTATGTCATAAGACATACGGCGGACTTAAATAAAGTGAAACATTCAACCACCCACCGCTCCGGCGGAACCGAATGAACCATCGTACAAACAGGTATACAGCAATAGACCGCTCCTTAGTTAGACTACTGAAGAGGCATAATTTGACTTTTGTGAAAAGCCCAATTATGCGGCGAGCGAGACAAGCTACCTCCGCCATGAACGCAACTGGAGCCTTTCCAAAACATTAAATAATGGTTTGCAAAAGAAAGAATTCATGATTCATTTTTGAATCAGTTCTTTACACCAATGTACGTTCAACTCACCCTATTGCAACCTTTTTAGGGGCCAATTGTTGAGTATAAGGGGGCGTCCAAGATGCTAACCTTGGATAAACTGACCACTCAGGTTTGGGCGAACCCAAACCCAACCAGCCAGTCTCGAGGTTAACCGTATTATACATCGCTGCCAAGACGGTCGCCTCTAGACACACAAGAACAACAAAAGTCGAAAAGACTAAGAAGACAGACGTCTTGTCGCTCAGGTGTGCGGTGGTGCAAGCCACCCACTCCTTGAGTGGAACCGGAGATGCTGTATTATACGAGTTTCTTTGGGCCGAAGATTTCTTTTTATTTTTTTGCTGGGTATACGGTGTTGCTTACTGAGAAGATTCGCAATAGTGGATGCGCTGACAAAGGACGCGCATGACGTTACCTATCTTCGTATTGTTCTAACAAGCTTGCGAGTTTTTCGCGAGCATTCACCTTATGATAAAAATTTCATTAAATCGATCGGCTTCAATGACCGATCAAGATTTGTAGTTTGTATTTGAGCCCGGGGCTCACGTTGGCTTTGAAGCAGCGCATGGTACCGGCATTTTGTAGGCGTGGTTCGGTTATTCACTTGGAGTTGCTTGTTATATAAAGGTAAGGGTGGTCGTAGATCAGCGCTTGTTGCCTCCGTTTGCTTGAAAACTTTCTCGCATGATCAATGAAAGATCTTTCCATAACTTGGAGCTGATTTGAGAAGCATATGCCATCCACTCATGCACGTCATGCAAGTATTTGCTCCGATGAAGTTGGCCCACCACCCCCTTTATTACAGTCCAACACATTCGCATTTTGAATGATTTATCGACGTCCATCAGACTTATAATTCCTAAGCCACCTTCCTCCTTAGGAAAACAAATTGATGACCAACTAATCCAGTGATGTTTTTTAAAATTCTATTTCTCACCCCATAGAAAGTCCACCATCAAAACCTCGATTTTATCAATCACCTTCTTAGGGACTGGAACTGCTGAAAGTAGGTGTAACGGCATGCTGCTTAAAACATGTTTAATAAGCACGATTTTACCCCCTGAAGAGAGAACTTTGGCCTTCCAACCTTCCTCTGAATCTTTTCAATAAGATCCATAAAATATTCATAACGAGCACGTCCTTTGAAGATTGGAGCTCCTAAGTAAAACAAAGGGAGCTTTTTCCCTTTGGAAGCTGCCCTTGTCTGAATGATAGACGCCCTAGCAGGAGATGCCTTATCCGAAAGGATGAAAGAGCTCTTTTCATTGTTGACTTTTTGCCCAAACGCTTTTTCATACCTTTCCAAGAATGGTTTGAGTGCAGAGATAGACTTTTGACTTCCATTGGTGAAGAGAAGAGTTTCATCTGCGTAAAGTAGGTGGCTGATTGGTTGACAAGCACGAGGGCTTCTTTAGAAGGGTTTCATTTTGCCTTCAAGCATAAGCTTTTTTAGACCTAGACTAAGAACCTCTTCTGCAATAATAAACAAACTTGGAGAGCTTTTGGCTCTGCCTTGTCTGAGACCTCTAGACGTTGTCCGACAAACCACACATTTCCCCGTTCACCATAACTGAAAACCAAGAGCTAGTGATACATCTCCTGATAATATCTGTAACCAGATCAGAAAATCCAAACCTTTCCAAAACATACGAGATAAAGTCCCATCCCAATCTGTCGTAGGCCTTCAACATGTCTAATTTTATGATAACATTGTAGCCCAACACCTTTTTATCCAGATCCAGCATTAACTCATAGGCCAAAGAAATGTTTTTTGAAATATTCCGGCCTTTTATGAAAGCTCCTTGCTCTTCTGAGATGATCTTAGGGAGCAGCAAGCTAAGCCTAGAAGCAATTCATTTTTTTATATTATAATCTTGTACAGAAAATTACATAAGCTTAGGTGCGCTTAAAGTCTTATATGGCTGCCAATGCACAGAGTATCTCATCTGTACACGGTGGCATCCTCAGCAATTAGACGAACTCTAACCACGAGTTCGCCCTCAACCATAAATGTGATTGCACTACTTCAACTCCTGCGGAGCCTCATGACCCGATTCGGTAACGGACGCGGACAAGGACGCTGACGAATCAAATCATAGCACCGAAACATCAGACCATATTTCTAAAATTGACTTTATTGGTTTTTCCGATCCGGTCTAAGACAGACCGCAGGAGGTGCATTGCCAGTTGCTCCCAAGTCAAAGAGAAGTCGCAACAGGCTTCTTCATACCATCGGATATAGCGTACTAAGGACTCAACCCAATATCTGAGCATCACCTTTTCCACAAAAGACTCCCCATCTTCTATGAGCTTACGCTCCAAATCCTCCCGCATCCGGACATATATGTATGGAGAACGGCAAGATTCCAAAAGAAAGTGCCTCACCATACCAAGGTGGTAGCATGTAACTACTAATCCATCCGGAAAACCAAGCCAGATGGAGAAAGGCAGTGGTATGATTCCACCAGGTGAGAAGGCCACAAGAACATGATGGAACCAATGCCGGTTATACCCAGGTAGCTTGTCTGCTTCGGCGCAGTTGAATAACGCCGGTACCCCGCACCCCATAAGCGTAATGAAACTCTTAACGAAGTGCAGTTTACGGATCGTAACACAGGCATCCAAGCCACGCTAAATCGGGTTGACCGTATCATTTTAACAGATACAGGGGATAAGTCCCGCTCCAGAATTTGGAATTTCTTCGCAAATTCCAAAGCCCCGATATCAGAAGTTAGCGTCTTAGCTAGGGGGATTTTCAATCCCAACTGGTCCATAATATCCCTATAAACCTTCGCAACCTTATCGTCTCCTATGACGATATCATCGCCTAGAAGAGCGTAATTGTGAAAAGTCCGACCGGGGTATACCTGTTCGGCACTGTACCACACAATTACATGATGGCACAATGCGGAAAGAGGCCAAGAAGAAAGATAGCCAAGGGTCTGAAAGAGGCATTGAAACACACAAACTTTGGACCAACACGACGATCTTTACTCGCCGGGGCCGAAAAGACATTCGTGCCAAGGCCAGAACAACCCATGCAAAAGAAAGTTAATAATTCCATATCGCTGAAATTATGACAGCTTGCACATTGAGAGGGAAGCAATCAGTTGCAGAAGACAAATCATAACTAAATAAACAACATGTCTTCCGAAGACGCGAAAGCGGCTTCAACTGATCAAAAGTCCCGTCCATAGGGATGCGAGACAACACTTCCATACACCAATCATGGGCAGGTCGAAGCAAAGCCTGTTTAAGGGCATTAGGTATCGCAAATATACGAACCTTACCTGCTCCTTCCTCCTTAAAACCGAATCTCCCTACAGGGTACGTTGGTTGAAGCTCATCATCACTAAATCCTCCACCACATCGCTTAAGAATGTCCATACATGTGCCATAAGCAAATGGTTGGAGACCACTTAAAGCGGCTGCGGCTCGACAATAGATAGAATCCACTGAAGCAACATGTTGATATATACTCCAGGGAAACGATCCAAAATCAGGAGAGTCAACCCGGGTAGTCAACTGACGGAAAATAGAAGTAACAGAAGAGTGGTACAATGTACCGAGAGGCCCAATCTCTGAAATCCATCGTGAATGGCCATAATCGGCTAGGACTCGAAGGACAGATTTTATCTTCCCCAAGAATAGAAGCCTTATCCCAAAGGGAGACAGCAAATATCTCCCAGATCATGCGGTGGAATGGCGATTTAACAAAGCCACTCACACCCACTGCGGAATCCTTAACAGGAGATGATGACCATTGAGGTACCCACCGAAGTCCAAGATTCATTGGAATCTTAAGAGCATGTATTGAAAATACCTCACGAGATCCAATGCAATCGCCCCTAGTGAATTAATAAAATCCACAGGGACAGAGGATGGCTTCCAACCAATGGAATCATACCCAAAACCACCTTTCTTTCTAACAAGGATCAGTTTGGATATAGAAAAGAATTCAAGGTAGAAGCGAACCAACTGATCCGCCTCACCATCTCTCCTCATTATCTTCTTTCTATGAAATGAGGGAATGCATCTAGGGATTCCCGAGCGGTTAAGTGAGACGGGGAATGGGGACCGGTAAATGAATCTGTTTTGATGAATTACCGTAAAATCGTAGGAGACAAACCGCACTAGACTTTATGTAAAATGCGGTTCCCAACCATCCCATTTTCTTCCTAGTCTGACAAACCCATCGGGCGAACAAGTAAGAGGTCTTTCGAGCCTTGGTCAAGCGGCTGAAGAGGCATAGTTGAACTTTTATGAAAAGTCAAACTATACGCCGAGGTTTGGAACACTTTGCCACCTACGCACCGAGCACCGTTCCAAAATGGAAAATAAAGCACGATAAGAAAAATTTGCATTTTGTTTCATTGTTGCCTAATTCATTCTTGTCGCGGTGGGCAGAACGTAAGCCTCGCCCTATTCAAGAAAGTTTCCTTCCTCGAGGGGGCGGGGGGGCATCCCAGTTTGCCAAACCGGGCTCGAGAGACCTCTTACTTGACGACCCGACTTGTGATCAAGTCGTCGAGAAACGATTGGCGTCTCCCAAGTAATACATCTCTGCCTACTTGGGCGCGCCACAGACACATCGAACAAGAAGTTTGAGAACTATCCGACTATAACTAAGTAACGTTACGTCAGATACCCAAAGGGTGCTCAGGATGCGCGGCGGTTGGCTAAACCGCCCACCCGGGAAGGCAATGAACCTTCCCCAGGTGCCTTACATAAGCTAATAGGCCTAAAATGGGAAAAAGAAGCAGGATCCTCTATTTTAGGGATTAAAGTAATGATGGTGGCATTAATAGCTCTTTAGAGCACCCTGATGAATTCCACAATCGCCTTGTGAAGGTCTTCTTTTTGAATCTCCCAGCAGCCAATGTTCTAATGACCAGAAAACCAGTCTGGACCCGGAGCTCCATCTGCTTCCATATTCCAAACAGCTTCCTTTATTTCATCCAGTGTTGGAAGGGCTGTCAGGTCAGAGTCGCGTTGTCCTCTTCAGTAATGAAACTGGGAATACAGGGTGGTCGTAGATCACTCATCTTTAACATGGGAATCCGAAGAGAGGTTGAAATAACTCCACGGCTCCGGCTTTGATTCTCTCCCGATCTTCCACCCAAGAATTTTCCTCCTACTTTATTCTCCTGATGTGGCTTCTTCGTTTTCTCTGCATGACAGTCAAGTGAAAGAACTTAGTGTTCTTATCACCTTCAACCAACCATTTCACCCTGGACTTCTGCCTCCAAAAGGTCTCTTCCTGAAGTAGAGTTTGCTGATACATAACTTTAGCATCTCTGAGCTTCCTGAGATTTTCATCACAGTTATTCACTTCTAAGTCGTGCTCTCTAGCCAAGACGTCGTCTTTTGCATTTCTGACATTCTGGAAGACATTACCAAATACATTACGATTCCATACTTTGGAGTCTTCTTTAAGTCTTCTTAACTTGAAGGCGAATTTGCTTAGTTCACTCCCATAAGCTGGACCATCCCAGGATTGTTTAACCATATATAAAAATGGATCGTGAGACAGCCACATTTTCTGAAATTTAAAACTACCCTAAACTGAGAAGCTTCAAAATTGATGAGAAGAGGGGCATGGTCGGAAGAGAGCCTTGCCAAATGCTGCACTTTCAGGTTGTTCAGTGACCACTCCTTGTTAAGAAGAACCCTGTCCAATCTGGCCCAGATAGACCTTGCACCTTCTTGGTTATTACACCAAGTCAATTTTCTACCAGCGAAGCCACCATCCACTAGCCCCAGATTTTCAACACAACTACGAAACTCATAGATAGCATTTTAGTCCGGACCCGCACCCCCAATCTTCTCATTCGGATTTTTGATGATATTTAAATCACCAGCGATCATCCAGGGAATAGAAAGTGACTGAGCAATAGCATGCGTTTCCTCCCAAAGCAACCTCCTTTCTACTCTCTTGCATTTAGCATATATGAATGATGAATAGAAAAATCCATTCAGAGGTTTATATCGTACCTTAAGAGAGAGAATCTGATCTGCTACAACCGAGTCAAGCACTTCGATGCATTCATCCTAGAAAACCCATATTTTATTGTCGAAATTCTCATTAGTGATGGTAATAGAAGATTGCCTCAATCTTCTATTAATTCTTTCACATTCTGATGCATTGATCATAGGCTCTGAGATGGCTACTATACAGCATCTATTCTGGCGAATCCACTCCTTTAATCTACGGCCTTACTCCAATAGGGGGGGCTTAGTCGCCCGCCTGATGTTCCATACCAGAACGCTATCCATTAATTGGTTGCTCCGCTTCCTCATCTGTGGTCCTAACTTTGGACCTAGTAAGCATCCCTTTCCCCAACTTGGAATAGTCTTTCCTCTTTCTGGATTTCTTGGCATTGTCTTCAAACAGACCTTCATCTTCATCTCCTGACATCTCTACTCCGTAAACATTCGTAACCAAGTTGTTAACCGTCTTTTCTCTCGATAGACTTTTTTTAGCTTCTCAATAGCCTGATCGAGAGTTAGATTGTTAACCCAATCTTCAAAAATCTCGGCTTTATTAGGGCTGCATAAAGGGGAACTTTTTTCACTTTTTAAGCCCCTCTTCAACATCTCAAAATGATCACCCTCCATAGCTGCATCCACAGGATTATCTTTGAGAATAGCTTCACGTCGAGTTCTCTCTCTTGTCCGACGTTGGTCCTCCTCCTCGAGATGAAACTCACTGGTGTAACTGCATCCCCATCTAGATGCTTACCAAACTCAGTCTTTTCCTGCAGAGAGTCGTTCACCACTATCAACTCATTTTGATCATTCCTCAAGGAAGAATTTATTTTGGCTCCATCTTTCCATGTGTCTATTGAAGTTGCAGTAGTTTGATTTCCCTCTGATCTGTCCTTATCCTTCCCCGCTTCAGTAACTGCAGTATTTATTAACTTCTCCAATCCAAGAGCATTCTCCGACGACGTTGCACCCATATCTTTGTTTTTATCTTCTTGCAAAACGAGCTCTGAACTTTCTTTCTCTTATTTGTAGAATTGATCTTGGATGTGAATGTCTTTTGCACCCATTGCTTAGTAGAGATCTTTTCGACCTTTTTGGCTTTAAGACGATAGTTCGAGAGATCATGGCCTTGCTTGCGACAAAAACTACATAAACCAGGAACTTTTTCGTATATTATCTGCTGCCATCTCCCTAACTTACCACACTTGCCCATTCCAATCCAGATCTTCTCCGGTCTCGGCTTCTCTAGATCATTCTCAACGCAATCCCTAGCGTAGCTAGGTCTCGAGAGTCTTTTAGTCGGCCCGTCAATCTTCAAAACTTTTCCGATAGCTCCTGCAATAGATCTGAGGCATGATTCATTAAAGAAATTCAAAGGAAGATGAGGGAGAGAGATCCACACCGGTGCCAATGCGGATTCGGTTCTTTGGATTAAACCAAGGCGTCCAACGAAAGAAACGAAAATAATGCCCATTAATGACCCAGGTCTCCTTCGTCCAATCCTTTATAAAATCTTCCTTGGAGGAAAATCTGATCATAACGTGCCTAGGGTCAATCAACCCCACTTGCACTGCTGTTGTGATCATCCATTTTTCTCTAAGATGGGCCAACATCGGAAGGACGACTTGAAGAAAATTTTGCGGTCAGGCAATACTGTAGAGGGTGGTCGTAGATCAGCTCGACCATCCCTTGATCCTAACCCCCCTATTGACGTAAAGGGCGACAGCTAGCTCGACCAGCCGGACAACAAGTAAAGGGGCGTAGGTAATGGAACAGATAGTGCCGGCACCGGTAGGGCTTGCTCCACCTCTATCGAATCGATTGGATCCTCCCGATTCTCCTCATCATTTTCGTCACGGACCTTGCTCTTTCATAGCGATTCAATCTTGGCTATGACACGAGGCAAAAAAAAATGTATTTTTCGTGTTCCAATCTCATTATGTCCCATGTCCTTCTCCAAGGAGTATAGAAATGAGGAGGTGCATTGCCGATAGCAAGGGCACTAAACTAACAATTTGGAATAACCGAACGGGGCAGCAAAAGGCGCTGTTAAGCGGTGGCTCTCGTCGAGCTTGTTGATCCGGAATTTCACTTACCCTAATAAAAAAGGCTTTCCAAACCACAACAAGGTAGCCCAAAGTCAGAACGATGCACATCAGAACATAGAGTCCGATCACCAGCAGAGTGATGACTTTCAGGAAGGCTACGAAACCGATTCCTGCGTTGCACAATTGTTCAGGGTCACCGGTACCACCCGTCTTGCACGACCAACGAATAGCATATTCTCAGATTTCCCGTAGAATAATATACACTGGTGAAGTCGTAGGCGACCGATTCATTCGAGTGGCGTAGCAGCAGCTAGTCCAGCCTTTGAAGCCTCAATCCCTCGCTAAATTGGGACGGATATGATAGAACCTTCTTTAGGATGAAACCTCCCATTTTCAGAGATATGTAGTACGCTCGAAATCCCGAAATGCCTTCCTCTTCTCCAGCAGCGGCGGAGTTGCTTATGAAAACCTTGAAATCCTGATATGATAGATGCATTTGCGGACGGACCCGCCCTTGAGAGATGTTTTCGTGAAGGACGACAACCACGGGGAAGAAGAGCTCCATGAAAGAACTCCTGGTTTCTCGGCTGTGATCGTAGACCACCCTCCCCCGATATTTTTCTATGCCTTTTCGTTCCTGTTTAACCAACCATCGGGCTTTGAGCTATCCCGTATCGTAGAGAGAAGAGAGGCATTCACATTCGGGAGCTCACAAATTCCATTTGCCTAGTGTAGCGGCGAAGGGAACAAGTTGCCGGAACTTCAACAGCGAGTTCGTCCATTGCTCGGGTAGGACGATAACAGATTGAACGAGAACCTAGACGAGAGATAGATGCTTGTTGCCCTCTGTCGTGAGCTACCCATGGAGACGGCTGACATGATGCGATCAAATGACTAAGACTAGGTTAGGTACACAGCTTTTTCTCTTTTCCTGAACCCCTGATTGCTGCCCTGATCTTAGCAAATCCGAGAGCGATCAGCCAGAAGAAAGAGCCAGATGCTGAACACAAGATTATTTAAGCTCAAACACCCCGTTGGAACGAGGGCAGTCTTCCGGCTCTAGTTCACACCGGAGGGAACCGATGAAAGCGCCCGTAGTCGATTGGGGAGGGGGGTAGCGGTGGTGGTAGTTCCCCGAGGCCCCACCGCCCCCGACCACCGATCGGGGAAAGCGTCACGTGAACAACAAGGTGAGAAAGAGAGGCGACCCAACATAACTAACAAAACTGCTTGTTGAGGTAGCTACCTACCCTTGAGTCGAGAGGAATAAGAGGATCCAGCCAGTAAGGGAAATTCCATTGAATTCAACATTGTCTCAATGGTCTCTTTCAGACCCTTCTTTTTTTTTCGTCTAAATATTCAGGAGCTAAGACCATTCCAATGCCCCTTTTCGCCATGCATAACCTGAACCGGATAAGCAAGCACGAAAATAAAAGCTTCTATAAATACGGATACGCCCAATACATCGAAACTCATTGCCCATGGATAAAGACCGTTTCGACATCAAAAACAACAAAAACTAAAGCAGTAATAGCGGATTCGGAATTGTAACCAAGCATCCCCATTGGTTCTATACCCGATTCATAACGTCAGCATGCAGCCGATAATGAAGACAGATATATAGAAAGTGTGCAGTGATGGATCTTTATAGGTAGCCAGTCTTTACTTAACTCTGCCCAAGCGAGAACCAAGCAAGTCCATAAGCGAAGAAGCAAGTCCTGAGCGCTAGCTGATCTACGACCCCCGTTGCTTGTTCGCGGAAGGACTTGCTTGTTTCTGGCGCGCGTCAGCGCTTATGGAGCAAGAAAACTACTGCACTAACGCGCCGCGCTAGCAGCAATCAAACTACTGCGCTAACGCGCCGCGCTAGCAGCAATCAAACTACTGTGCGTGCTAACGCGCCCCATGCAACCAAGCAACTAAAGAGCTAAGCTGATCGTAGAGCACCGTTGCCTTGACTCTGTTAGGGGCGAAGTAGTTTGATTGCTGGATGCGCTACCGCGCTTTACTTACTCTAAAGGGCGCGCTAGCCGTTGCTTGGTTCTGGCGCGCTAGCGCTCAAGCGCGCTAACGTGCGCTGAGGGAGTGGATTCTTTGCTCCCATGCCTTTCTTGGTCGGACCAACCCAACCGGCGATTTCCGACAAGTCTTTCTGAATTTTTAGAGCATGAAGCGGAACTACAGGGATGAAATGAAAAGTGTTTCTTACGATTACGCCCAACAGCCCACTTGAGCAATTTGCCATTCTCCCATTGATTCCTATGAATATAGGAAACTTGTATTTCTCATTCACAAATCCATCTTTGTCTATGCTGCTAACTGTCAGTTTGGTCCTACTTCTGGTTCATTTTGTTACTAAAAACGGAGGGGGAAACTCAGTACCAAATGCTTGGCAATCCTTGGTAGAGCTTATTCATGATTTCGTGCCGAACCCGGTAAACGAACAAATAGGTGGTCTTTCCGGAAATGTTAAACAAAAGTTTTCCCCTCGCATCTCGGTCACTTTTACTTTTTCGTTATTTCGTAATCCCCAGGGTATGATACCTTATAGCTTCACAGTTACAAGTCATTTTCTCATTACTTTGGGTCTCTCATTTCCGATTTTTATTGGCATTACTATTGTGGGATTTCAAAGAAATGGGCTTCATTTTTTAAGCTTCTCATTACCCGCAGGAGTCCCACTGCCGTTAGCACCTTTTTTAGTACTCCTTGAGCTAATCCCTCATTGTTTTCGCGCATTAAGCTCAGGAATACGTTTATTTGCTAATATGATGGCCGGTCATAGTTCAGTAAAGATTTTAAGTGGGTCCGCTTGGACTATGCTATGTATGAATGATATTTTATATTTCATAGGAGATCCTGGTCCTTTATTTATAGTTCTTGCATTAACCGGTCCGGAATTAGGTGTAGCTATATCACAAGCTCATGTTTCTACGATCTCAATCTGTATTTACTTGAATGATGCTACAAATCTCCATCAAAGTGGAACAAAATTTATAATTGAACAAAAGCGAGGGTGGTCTACGATCAGGTGAGCTTACCGAGTTTACGAGGTGAAGGAGCGAGCGGAGGGAGCCACTTTCCCCCTTTTCGAAAAAAAAAATCTTCCTAAATGGTCAAAGTCTATCTTGTCTTTACCACGAGCTGCCAAAGCACCCTTGGCTAACAAACATTGTCGTTTTGCCCAGCAAGATACGGCCAAAAGCCGTATCGCGCTAGGCGCTCACGTTTTTTGGCTTCTTCAATTGTGTTTCTCCCTCATAGAGGAAATAAGTAAGGTGGTATACCACAATTATCCGCTTATTGGAACTCCTTCTAATGACCTATGCATTCTGTTATCATTTCCAGTTGGACGATCCGTTAATCCGGAAGAAACTCACTGTTTCCATTTTGATTTTAGGGCAGTCGCTCTGCCTTGGAGCAGATGAAGCCTTCCTTCTTTCTTATCGGTCCGCTTTGGCTCCTGATCTTGAGCTCGCTGTTCTTGGCCTTAGGCTTGGCTTCTTCTTGGAGTCCTTGCCTTTTCGAGACTGACGGCCCTTGCCCTTGGCCTGGTCTCGACTCCCCCTGGCTAAGTACTTTCAATCTAGCAGGCTAGCTGCCTGTGCCGCCCCCTCTCTAGTAAGTAAAGGGACATTTTGGCGCAGGTTGGAGCCCCTTCATGAAATCGAAGAGCCGGTCCTCTTCCGTCATATCCAAAATGTCCAGGGAGAACTACGAAAGATGGCCTTCACATACTCGCGTATGGGGCCTGTTTGCTTCAGGCTCATCAACATGGCGGACCACAACCGGGCAGGAACCCTCAATTCTGCCTGAAACTCGTCCCCCAAATTGATCTAATTGCACTTCACGCTCCGCGTTCTTTACGTCTTTTGGTCCGCCACCAGAACTTGGCTGAACCATCAAGATACATGGCAGCCGTATTCACCGACGCCTCCTCGGACGTTGTCCGACAAGCCGCTCCATATCCCAAAAGTTGTTCTCTAACGCCTTAGCATCTCGGGTGCCAACGAATGCCTTTGGTTTCGCTTGATTCGAACCATCTCCGTCGAGCCACTGCTTACGGCCTTCTTTAGTATGGTGACCTCGTCCGTCAGGCCACCCATTTGGGCTCGAAACACTTCCACGACCCCCTGTCCTTGGCCTTCCATCATGGTCCGCCTGACCAGCCTATCTTTCTCCAGAGAAGCCGCTCGAAATCTGTCCCTTCAGTTGTGTAACAAGGCGATCCACACGATCACGAGTCCGCTCCCGTCGAGCCTCTTCGACGGCACTAGCCTACGGGTTCTTCCCACTAGCCATGGCTTGGCCTAACCTTTGGCTCTGATACCACTTGTCACGGCGCTAAGTCCTTCAAGCCCACAAACCGCGGCACCCTGCTAACGGTCCGCTGTAGCAGAGTAAGCCTCTCACTTAGATGGCTTCAACCTGTGGCCCTGGCTAGCCTCTCGAAACCAACACGGGTGCACCAACGATAAGCCAAAGCACAAGCACACACAAGAAGACCAAGCCTCTGAAAGAATGCGCTTAGACCAATATTGAAGCAGAGAATGCAAGTTAAAAGGCTACAGACTCAGAGCAGTCTAAAAGCTCAAAAGTATGCACAAGCTTCCCGGATGGTTGACACCTGAGGTTTTTTTTTCTTTTATTAGACAAAAAATGTTTATTACAAGTCCCCCCACACGAGTGGAGCCTTCGGAACT
The DNA here is from genome assembly GCA_028583415.1 of Protea cynaroides. Lineage (NCBI taxonomy): Eukaryota > Viridiplantae > Streptophyta > Magnoliopsida > Proteales > Proteaceae > Protea > Protea cynaroides. The sequence goes on along the minus strand of CM053267.1, from coordinate 14,672,070 downwards.
TGACTCCACAGGGGATAAAGGATTGAAAGTAACGGATAGAAGGTTTGCACCCGCACCGGCACGCCTTGAATCACTCACAGTCTATACTATGTCGCGAGTTTAGCTAATATACGGTTTTTGCTCCTAAAGTTGCTCGTAGATCAGCCTTGCCTGATCTCTTTCTCCTCCTGGATACCTAGATAACCTAAATAAAGCTTCTTTCTTCTTAGGGTTCTCTAGGCTTGTATCCAGTATGGAGCCAACGTCGAAGTATAAGTCATGGCAGCCTCCGACTGTTCCTGTTCCCTGTTGTTTGTAGCAGGGACGCGGCGGACCTCTCACTATAGCCTATCTCTTTGGATTAGGTCCGTGTCCACCGCGCCAGGTAACCTAACACGGAATCAGGCCAGCTATTTCGACCTGAACTTGGTTAGTGTCATCGGCGCGGGAGCGCATCTATCTGACTCACTCGTGTGTTCAGCATAATGACATCGCCCGCACAATCATAGCCGGCAGTTTCTGACCCCATCCAGTCTGAATGAAAGGTAAGGCACAGAGCTTCTCCAAGCCAGACTAGTTGAGAAATTAGTATCCGGCCTAGAGGTGACGACAAAGAATAGGTCACACGCCTACTGTGCTTTCTATGATCATCTACGCAATAACTCGATCTGTCTTTCAAGAGATAATCCGGAAGGACTTCCATTTCATTAAGGACACGCAGGCGAAGGGACTGCTTGGAGGAGCAGGCCCGAGCGAGTAGGAGCAGGGTGGTCGTAGATCAGGGAGTGGGCCCGATCGAACTGCTCTTAAAGGGGGGGTCCCACAGTTTGATCACAAAGAGTAAATTGAGAATGTTTCCCGCACGACCTAAGCATGCGTGTGCTAATGAGGCGGTAAAATAAGAGAATGTGTTCTGCTTTCCTTCCTGTCCTTCCCTCTCTCTTCTTGTCCTCTGACAAAACTAGTTGTCAGAGTTGCAGGTTGGAAAACACTGAATATATCTATTACAGAGAAAACAAACCAAGAGAGGTACACAAGAGAAGAATACAAACACTTACCAACCAAGAAGAAGATGCGCGTACTAACGCGTCTTAGTAATGTGAGCGCTAGCTCAGCCGTTGCTTCTTTGGTCGTAGATCAGCTAGCGCTCAGGCGCGTGCTAACTAAGCGGAAGCAAGCCTTCGGCTCGCCTTTCTTCGCTCCGTAGTTTGCTGCTTTCGAGCCTACGTTTGCAGGCTAGCTCGTGCAATCAACGATAAATTCCTTCGCCAGAAGCAAAGAATCAAGTCCTTCCGCCCCTATTTGAGTAAGGCGCGCGCCAGAACAACCTAATAGAGGGCGCGTTAGCGCAGTAGTTTTCCTGATTGTAAATCAGCCTGATTTACAACCAGCCTGCGGTCGAGCTGATCGTAGAGCACTCTCTCCCGGTGGTCGAGCTGATCGTAGAGCACTCTCTCCCGGTGGTCGAGCTGGCCTCCGACCACCCCTGTAGTTTTCTTCGCTTGGTAAGCTAAGCAAGCCTGGTTCTCCGGGCACTATGGTAGGACGTGGATCGCTCATGACGAGAATGGCCTTCTCCGTAATGTAATGTAATAGAAGAGTCACGGTCCAGTTCCCCTCCCTTCTCGACCAGACGAAGGAGATATGAATTCCATTCAGGCGGGTAAGGGCTTGGCTTGACCGTGTGTTCTCTCCTGGTCGGGTCGGAGGCGAAGACTGGCAAAGTTCATCATTCAGTGCAGTGGTGGGGTGTTCATAGAAAAGAAGGCGTCGCCCAACGAGTGGCAGATTTGGATGGAGTCTCGCTTGGATGCTGGGGAGATCCATAGATCTGGATAGAGTCTCGCTCATAGAGGAAGAGTACGCGCGCTAGCGCGCTACGGCTTACGCAGTTGATCGGATCAGATATAGCCCTTCGGGCAACCAACCAAACCCGGCACATCAAATTCCGATCAACAACTTGGAGGTATGGCTGAGTGGCTTAAGGCATTGGTTTGCTAAATCGACATACAAGAAGATTGTATCATGGGTTCGAATCCCATTTCCTCCGGCACGGAAGTGGAACGGGCGGGCGAAATTACGTGAGAGAAAGAACCTCTTGGTGGAGTCCCCCGGAGGACAGAATAGCACTACTTAGTGAGACGGAGCGGAGAGCCTCCTTCTTGTTCTTGGTGGCGTCTATAGCGAAGAACACCTGACCGAACGAGGGCCGTCCAGTCCCTGGCCGGCTCCCGGTTCTTGAGCAAGCTCCTCCACTGCTTGGTAAGGTAGGGCGCTATTCGATGAAGAAAACACACACTTTAGGAAAGTGGTTCAGGTAGCTCAGCTGGTTAGAGCAAAGGACTGAAAATCCTTGTGTCAGTGGTTCGAATCCACTTCTAAGCGGGCGAAGGGTGCTCTTCAGGTAGCCGGGAGCGAGCCGGATTTTCAAATTCAAGTGAAAGAGGGGTTGGAGGCAGATTTTATAAAAGCGGTTGATTACTCGGATTGGTTCTCGCGTCCCTGTGCCCAAAAAGGATGGGCGAGTTCGGTTCGAGTGTTCATCGATCGGGTGGTCAGACTCCGGGGGGTGAGACGAGGTGTAGCGCAGTCTGGTCAGCGCATCTGTTTTGGGTACAGAGGGCCATAGGTTCGAATCCTGTCACCTTGATGTGATGCTGAAGCCAGCAAATACTCCTGAACATCAATCTTCATATGTTGAAGATCCTTCGCCCGTTATCTCCTCATCTTCCTATTTATAAGCCACAGCTCACTTCGACGTTTCCAATTTTCCATAGAATGAAACGAAAATGCATTCCTTTTCTATTTTTGGCAATTCTAGTTTTGTTTTTTTATCTGGTTTGTATGAAAATAGGTCTTCTTAATCTATTTTGGGGGATACTCAAAAAGGGGGTCTGCCTGTTGGGGGTTTGCGCGCTACAGGTCTTTTTAAAGAAAAGAGGGGCGCCCCGGACTGTTAGGACTGGTATCTCTTTTTTTTTACGAACAATAATAGGTTGCACCGAGGGCACGCCCCCTCTCGGTCAGATGATGTTACCTGGGGGGACGGATCCGGGAGCGTCTAGCTCGGCCGCTTTAGACTTAGAATTACGACTCGGTCTTCCCCCTATAATGGGAGGCGTCGCTCCCGGTCCCGACCCAGCAGATCGAGCCCCTATAATGGGAGGCGTCGCTCCCGGCCCCCCGTAACCTCCCATCGGAAGCGGGCTCCACTGATCTGATATTGCCTTCGGGACGCTACCTCACCTATCGCAAGCTCCCCTTGCCTTCGGCAACCTTCGGCAACCTTCGGCAACATTGTCTGACGACAACAACGACCGGATGTGCAGACCAGACCAAGGTAAGCATGTCTCTCCCCCTCCCTTGAGAAACGAAGAAGGCAGCGACCTTCGGATTGCAAGCCTTGCTAGCGATTGCAAATGGCTAGCCCTTACATTGTCTGACGACAACATATGGCTAGCGCTACCTCGCAACCTGAAGGACGCTACCTCACCTAACGGCAACCTCTTCCTCAGAGCTTCGAGAGAAAGACAGGTTGTTAAAGGAGGCCCGGGAGGAACTAAAGACCTGGGAAGAGCGCCTAAAAGCTTTTCAAACCGAAGAAAGATGGAGAAAAGATAGAGAAATCTCTCCAGGGAGTTCAGTTACATCAAGAAAGACTAAGATTGCGTTGGAAGTGCTTCTTTAAAGAAATTACTAATATAATAAGGGGCTCAAAAGAGCAATCCGCGATTGGCTTCAATCTCGACTCTTTCAGAGCCTAAATAACTGCGGCCAGAGAGTCAAATAGGTCGGGAAGAAAGAGTCTGAGGTCGGGTTGGACGACATACATCTTGGTTCCACCACCACTAGAGATTGGACATATATATAATCTTTCTTCGAAATTAAATTGATACATACAGAATCTATTCAAATCTTTTTTATCTATTTCATAGTTATAAGCTCTATTAACGCTCACCTCCACCCCAAGGTGAGGTAGCGCTTGCCATAGTTGCTTGCAAGGTCGAGCTAGCCCAGATATAGTCTTTCAGTCCCTCTCTGATAAACAAGACGACTCATAACGAAAAAGAGATAGATTTATTTACAGACAGATACCGTGTGTACTGATTGACCAGATGTGACCGATGGAAGGAACTCATTCGTGAACTGATTCCGACCGAGACAAGAGATTCGCGGTATGGCTTCAGAAGAGGTACTATATATATATATATACATATACAGATCTCGTTTCACGAATTGCCCGATTGCCGATTAACTGCGCCTACCTATCCCCGCCTACCAATGATGCCTTTCACTTTCAGTTCAGACAGTTCCGAGCGCATCAAAAGACTTATAAAGGTTGCTTGTTTCGGTCCATCCGAAGGCAATAGACTGGTTGGACCGTAGACCGAAGACAGAAAGAGGAGATAGATTGAGAACCGTTTACCGGGCAGGAATGATTAGCTTAAGGACTAATTGAATAGATTCGCTAAACATCAGATCGATATCGCACAGAAGGCCTGATATCGCCCTATTTAGGAGATACTGATTCAAGTTAGAGTACTTCCTCAGAGCGATTGAACTAGCCTTTTGACTAAATAGGGGCATAGGGAGGGAATCCTGAACTACAGGAAAGAAGGAAGGAGAGCGACTTGCCAGCAGAAGGTAGCTTGCGAGAATAATTCGCATGTCGTCACTCAAATTTGATTTACTTTACGTAAGCCTGTTAGTGCAGCTCAGCTGGAAGAGATTCTAAGCGAGAGGCAGTTCTGAACCACGAGTTAGTTCCCCTCAAAGCCTTCTTCCGAACTTGCCAACTAGTGCTTATGAAAGCAGGTCGGTCTCTATCAACAAATCAAGCGCTAGAAACAACAGGTCGCTTGCGATCCGAAGGTAGCCGATAGGTTGCCGAAGGATTGCAAGCAACCTCGCCATTTGCGATAGGTGAGGTAGCGCTAGCCAGGTTGCCGAAGACAAGGTAGGCAATAGATAGACACAGAAAGAGAAGATCTATCTTTCAAAGAAGAGAAGAGAAAGCCGCTCAAATGCTAAATTGGAGAGCAGAAGCCACTCGCTTAACTAAAGGCAAGGTGAGGTAGCGCTTGCCATACCACTAAATTCTTTGTGAAATTGAGGAGAGCAGCCAGCCCCTTTATTATATTAGCGGGTAGGTTAAACTTTTTCCTGAAGCAGAGATGAGATTAGAGATGAAAAAGACGCTAGCATTAGCAGAAGATCATCGATCATACTTTCTTGCCTTAGCCACTATTGAGGAAGATAAACTCATAGCAATGACAGACGATCCTGAGGCAGAAAAAGTACCTGTTGTTAACAAAACGGAGTCTCAAAAGCCCATTTATCGCACTGGTCTCAAAAAAATTCTCGTATTTTCAGGCGGTTACACTTTGACACTTTCCCGAAAAGAGCTCGAAGCAATAAAATAAGATGAAAGATGGGATGCTAGCCTTAGCGCAGAAGATCAATCATTGAGCCTTAGGCCACTACCGAGCAGGATCATAACACTTGAGAGATGATCCCTACTTGAAAAGGCGGAGACAATACCTCTAGTTGCGACAAATCGAGTTTCAAAAGCCCATTTATCAATCACATTTTCAGGCACACCAGTCAAAGAGCCATCGGACCCATGAAAGTCCCCTTTTTTTAGTTTCGTAATATACACGGCCTTTGCCAGGATGTCTTTCATCAAGCAAAAGAGGGGCAGTAAATGGAATGAACTAAGCAAGAGATCAACTAACCAAGAGAATGAACTAACCCCAAGGTTGGATTGAAATCCAAGGCATGGTCCCATTGAAAGCCCAGGGAATAATTTCCAATACAGATCAAAAAAGGATTGAAAGTCCAAGGGACCCAATAAAGAAAGATAGGATGGATTGTCAGTAATTGTGGACGAAGCTGCGGGCATACCAGAAATGGATTGTCAGGAATGGTAGATGGAGCAAGGATGCATAGCAGGCTTAAAACACGACACAAGTGGGACGAACGAGCTTTCCTCTACTACTCATTGGAGCTAGCATACGAAATTTTCCGTTGAAGGTTGCTTGCAATACTATCAGGGCGGCCATTGCGAGCGATATTCACTTTCAAGAGTCATGAGCCTACGCCTATACCATTACTCTCGAAGAGCTCATCAAAGAGCTAAGGGATGAGAAAGAAAAGGAGGAGGTGGAATTTCTTTCAACTATAACATTTATTACAACATCTTACAACACTTAACTTAATATTACAGAAAATGACAGAGAATTCGGTAAGGGGATAGAAGCACATCCTGCACCCGATATGTCAAAGCGCCCTGCAACTCGCGCATACTGCAAAGGGCCAATTCACGCATCTTCCGCAGAGTACCAGAAAAGCCCTATGAGCTAACTTTCCATTTGACGGCAAAGAGCAATCGGACCTGTGAAAGTCACATCTTTGACTAATATACACGGGCTTCTGAGAGGACGTCCTGCAGTTTAAGCAGCAGCCAAGGCGCCAACAAGACCCGAAAAAGCGGAGACAAGACCCGTCTCTTTCAGAGCCTCATCAAAAGCCCAATTTAACGCATTTGGAGGGAAAAAAAGGAGCCATCAGAATCAGACCCGTAAAGGTCTCGTTTTTGACAATAAACATGGGCTTCTGACATGGCTTCTGAGAGGATTCTTTAATCAACCAAAACTTGCAACAGAGTCCAACATTTCCCAATGGCAGAAGAAGGATGCAAGCTGGAAGGACTTGGACAAGATATTCTTCACTTGGACAGGAGATGCAGCGCGCTTAGCGTCGGAAAGATCCCTCTACATGGGTGTGCTATAAAAGACGGAGAAGAACAGAACTAAACGGATCAATTCCTTTGACCGGTCGTTTCGAGCTTCCAGTTCTTCTGGATTGCTAACGTGGTTCGATGACGCCGATGGAAGGAACCACTGGAGATTCATCCAACTTCGATCCCCTAAAGGCAAGTGCGTAGGCTATAGAATCCCAAATAGAATCGAATCCCAAATAGAGCTCCTTCGGCTCTAAACAGCTACTGTGCTTATTTGTTTGATCAGCTACTCGGCCAGCTACTGACCTAATTGGGAGCTTTTCAGTCAAGGTCGTCGGATGGACATTCCATTGGGGAGAAAGCAGGAGTGATCCATATATGAATAGTACCAGTGGCGTGACGGATGAAGACGGGGAGTGACCGGGTTATAAGTCGGGCAGCAGTGTTCTCACTTCCAGGAAGACCTACATCTGGGAGGGGAGCGGCAGAAAGAGGTGCTTGTTCCCTTCTCTACAGTGCAGGTTCTAAGACTAGGCGAAGATCGGAGACTAAACACGAATCATCAATTCCTTTGACCATTCGTTTTGAGCCTCCAATTCTTTTCGAAATGCTAACGAGGTTCAATGACGCCGACGAAGGGAACCAACCAGCGGAAAGGCTCTCAAAGGCAGGCGCGTAGCATAGGCAGACTCATAGGATAAGGCTGTGCGCGTGAATCCCAACTAGAGAGCTCCTTTTAATTCTATTTCTATAAAGAGCTACTCGACCTATTTGGAAAGAGCGACTCTAAAGCCTATTATTCTATGGGTCACTTTTCAGTCGAAAGGCTTTCAGTTTCAGAGATCACTTTTCTCAGGCCAAGACCGTAGGAATAAAAAAAACCACTTCTCATTCAGGAGCAGGAAGGGAAAGATGAATTAAGCGGTCATCGAGATCTTTACAAAAAAGAAAAGCATTACAATAAATTCAAAGCCATGAACAAAGGGGATTGACTGAGAAGTAGAGCTAAGCGATCTATTGAATGAAGGTGAGGTAGCGCTAGCCATTTGCAATAGACTGATTGATTGCCCCAGCTCAAAAGGCAAGGTGAGGTAGCGCTTGCCATAGATCAGTCTTGAATAAAAAAAAGAAGAGCTATCGTGGACAGATGGACCACTTACCAGAAGAAAAAAGAACAGTAGCCTGCCTTGCTCTACTAGTCAAGTAGAAATTCAAGTAGATGGTCCTAGGGACCTTAAAAGAAAGCAAATGTGAAAGCATTCGAATTGACAACATGTGAGTGGCCCATAAACTGACTCCCCTTTTGTGGACTCACACTAAACCTCCCGTTTTGGACTCGCGCGTGTAAACCCTCGCTTTGAACTCAGAAAGATGGGCGTAGACTCGAACTAATGTTCATGGACACGTAGGGGAAGCAAAGCAAAGAAGGTATATAGCGCCAAACGAGGCTAAGAAGAAGATAGCATTAAGGAAGAGAGCAACTACGAGCGATGAAAGCGGAAGATTGAATATGAATAAAAAAAAGAAGGGTCTGAAAGAGCTAAATTCAAGATGAGAGCTGCTAGCAAGCAGAAGCGCGGAACTAAGCAAGCAAGTCGAGTATAAGCAATTGATGAATTGATTGAACTTCGCTCTAGCCGAGGTGAGGTAGCGCTAGCCAGGTTGTCGTCAGACAATGTAGGAGGTGGCGCTAGCCAGGCAAGAGGTAGCGCTATTAAAGAAGGGGATCTTACGAACGTTTGATTTACTTTACCATTTTAGAGATTGAGATTCGAGTCTCCAGAAGACCAATGGCTGAAGAGATTCGAAATGGAGGGAGATCAGATCTAAAATTAAAACGGATAATAAGTTGACGGGACATACCAAAAGAAAGATTGACATAGAAAGAACTCAATAAAAAAATGCGTGCGGGGCTTCAATCTCAAATCTATTTCGGCAATACACCACGGCTAAAGACGTACCGAACAGAAAAACGGATTGTAATAGCAGGAATTTTAACAGGTCTCACAATGAATAAGGGCCGGATGAGGGGACTACACGTAACCAAGCAAGGTTGCTTGCAAGGCTGCGGAAGAAGCAAAAGGCCGAGCAGCGACTAGCGCGGAAGAACAAGCAGCGGTTCCTACCGAACAAGCAACGTAGTAAGGCATTACGATGGCAAGCGCTACCTCTGCTATTGCAAATGGCGAGCGACCTTCGGATGGACCGAAACAAGCAACGTTGCGCGTTAGTAAGCTAACGCGCAGCCGTAAGGCATTACGGATGGCAAGCGCTACCTCTGCTATTGCAAATGGCGAGCGACCTTCGGATGGACCGAAACAAGCAACCTTCGGATGGACCGAAACTAGCGCTACCTCCTCGAGTTTTGGGCAATCAAAATAAGGCCATGAAGAGGGTCTTTTCCAGTTTCCAGTTGCAGTTGACAAAGGAGCGGGCAGTGGGGAGTATTGAATCCAAAGAATTCGTTACAGGGGATTCGCTCAAAGCAAAGAAGCTAACCGGTTTGCCTAGCTAGGCCTGACAAGGAGGTTGCGTTAGCAAGGTTGCTCGCCATTTGCGATTCAGACAATGTGAGGTGGCGTCCTTGCGATTCAGACAATATTGACTTTACAGAGGACGATGGTGGACGGAGGGTCTAGAGAGACCTTACAGAGGAGACATGGTAGGCGATTGGTAAGCCGATGTTCTGACTATAGTTTCTAGTTCTAGACACTGAGAATGGCAGACCAGCGACCAGTGAAGCCGCTGGAGAAGTGTTTGAGGCAGAAGGTATCCATTGATGCACCTTTAGTTTAGCATCCACTTTTGTGCTCTGACGGCTCAGCGCGAAGGTGCTTACGAGACGCTACTGGGAAAACATTAGCTACAGGCGGCCAGAGTTGGGAAGGATTGGGCGGCAAGCACACAGTCGATGAAGTAGATCCGGCCCAGGGTTACCCTGCACTTGCAAGACGGATCGAAGGAGGAAGCCGAGACGTCAAGTGTTGATTCCAGCGGAGATGAAGACCATCAGACACCGATTCTGAGGATTCGGGACACAGTCCAAGAGAGAGATGGAGTCAGATGGTTGGAACACGACTTGGGAGACGTTTCTTGATGAGCAGCTCTACAGGTGTACGATAAAGACTAAGTCAAGACTATGAAGCGCTGGAAGAACACTTCAGGCAGGCCATCGATAGTTGACGACGGTGGACCTGGGGAGGAGCACTTTACTTTAAGGCGTGCCCCAGCATTACCAGCATCTAGTCTTTAGACAAGCAATTATTGGAGCCGGCGTATGAGGCGCAAAAGGACAGATGGCATTACCAAGAACCGGAGATGGTGCGACTGAACCTTGGCACGGAGGAGGTGAGGTAGCGCTTGCCATAGTCCCCTTGTTTACTAGGATAATAGGACGAATGCCATCATCATCAATCGCTGTCCTGGCGATTCCTAACCCGCTTTCTGAATCAACCGAATAATGCTTCCTCAATGTGGCACTCCATGAAAGCGATTAAACCATACGTCTGTGGTGTTAAACAAATGAACTCTGGAATCGGAGGCTCCGCTAACGCGGGTGATTTCTCACTGAGTTTAGAAAAGGAGAGTGCTCTCTCTATGAAAATCTTCGTATGTCTCACTTCCCGAAGAGAGGGACCTTTCCTTCTTTCTTCGTTCTTCTGCGAAAAGAATGTTCCGAGCCGAGGCTTATATGTATAGCCGTAGTGGTTCTCCGGGCCGAGGTTGCTTGCTATTTTGCACTGGTGCCTCAGAGAGGTCATCCTTGATTCGTTGCAAGACTAGGGGCATGGCTCTCGTCCAATACAAACTCTTCATCCTCTGTTGTCTTGAGCAGTGGGGCGAAAGGCTGGATTTTCCCAGCCAAGTTGGAGAGCCAGAGAAAATTGATCTGTCCGATCAAGCACAGCAACTCCTTTTCTTGGGGAGTGGGATCCCGGCGCTGCCTACCTTTCTTTTTTCATGGGGCAGGGAGCCGCGAGGAATGTTTGATTATATAGTTTGATCTGGGTCTTGTTACGAGTTCAGCCTTGTCAGTGCTCTCAGAAACCGGATCAATTAGGGCTAAATAGACAAGAGAACTAACTCAATCGGAACTTCATTGAGTGGAGTTAGGGATCGGAACCATGAAGGAGAGGGCTGACCGTCATCTTTAGGCTAAAGACACTCGCTTCACACAACCGAAAGTAGCGTGAAGTAGAGTTAGCGAACGGACCCTGTAACTAACGCAAGCTGGGATGGCTGCGAAGTTTCCTCGTGCGAGCGATGTCTTCCTCGTGCGAGCGATGTCTTCCTTGCCTTCGGCAACCTTCGGGACGCTACCTCACCTATCTATCGGCAACCTTCGGGACGCTACCTCACATTGTCTGACGACAACCTTCTCGATCAATGAGGTTGCTTGCAATGCTGATGTAGATGGTGCAGAAGAGGGGAAGGAAGCGTGAGGAGCCCCTACCTAAGCTATAGCAATAGCGCGAAGGAATGGATTAGAACCTGGGCCCGGGTCGATAGAGCAGCGGGGCGGCTGCGGAATAAGCAACTAGGAAATAAGCCAAAACAGACACTGAAGCGAAGTCAGTAACTGAGTAGCCGGGGAGATCTCCGGCTCGGGGCAGGGCCCTCTGTACAGTGCAGGAAAACCTTAACCACTTTCATACGGGGAATGAACGAACTTCGTGGAAACTATCAAATCCGACAGAATACTTGTATGGGAGATGCCCCTACAACAGCTGTAGGGGATTGTACTGCAGTGGAAAAAACAGTTGGTGACGCTTACAAGGTTATATCGTTGAAGACCGGGGTCGTACCCCTAAGTTTAGTAGTCATAGCAGCTAAAGGCGTTTGGTGGCCTTACCAGGAAGTGCTCCTTCCCGTTAAATAAAGTAGGCGGTTGCAAGCCACTCTGTTAACTGGCCAGAGGGGGCGGGGCTTTGTTTACCGGAACCAAGAGAGTCACAAATCCTAGAATCCGGAGAGGCGGACTAGGCAGGGAAGGGGGGAGCATACGAAAAAAGAAACCCCTCCAGTAAGAGCTAGAGCAAAAGGCCTAGACTAGAATAGTGGGTCGAAATAGAGGTCGCTTGCGATCTAGCAATAGGTTGCTTGTTGCTTGCAATCAATCCGAAGGTCGCTCGCCATTTGCAATCCGAAGGTGAGGTAGCGTCCCGAAGGCAAGGCTTGCAAGTTTGATTGATAGGTTATAACCAGGAGTGGGATCCGCAGCTGAAGCATACACGCATTGCATTGGCAAGGAAAGACGCTTCAGTCGATTCTCCGCCATCTGAGATTCGCCGACAGATTCAGAAGCAAGCATAGGCTAAAGCCAGAGAAAAAAGATCACGTTGACAGAGGATTTGCCGTTCTTGTTCAGAGCAATGGGTTGCTCAACTAGGCTGGGCTTCCGAGTCAATCGGTGTATAAACATCCCTTTTGTCTTCGCGGAGCAGATCAAATGATCTCAGTCGTCAAGTTAATCTCCTGCGCCGCTAAGCGAAGCTAAAGCGAGGAGGGAAATTTTTTTGTAAGTCAAAGTTAAATAAACAGAAAGCTCTTCCGGTTGTGCAAGATGAATGACCTACGAAACCATATTCCGTCAGTTTTCACGTATAGATTGGCTAGCGCTACCTCACAACCTGATATGTTATTGCAACGGGGGGAACTTTTTAAAAAGGACAGAAGGCCCTTCTTTACCAGAAGAGAATAGGTTCGCCGAGCCGAATAGACCGGGAGCGCAGGCAAGCCCGCCTCTGTTTTAGATCTTAGGGCAAGCAAAAGTAGGTGTTTCCAAAAAACACAACGCGAAGCTATCGCTTCGCTCTTGCTTAATGCTTCCCGATTCTACCAGAAAGAATATAGGAACTTGTTATGAGTGGATTTATTGGATTGGTTCATCAATAGACTTCGGGGAGAATCCATTTTTGACTCTGCGCCAGTGATTCTACTATATAGTCATAGTCATATTATAGTCCTTTATTTTGCATTTTTATTATATTATATTATTATTATAATTAGAATATATATATATAGAATATAATAAAATTAATTATTATATTAGTTGAGCTCTCAGAGGTAAAGCCGGCCTCCCTTATAGACACAGTAAATGCACGCACATAGTGCCTCTTTCACCACAGTTTCTTATTCCACCTCCGCCGGCTGTACTTCTGATCCTGGCATTGACTAAGGAACTGGTGATTATGGATCCGGATCTGAGCGAGGTACTGGCTCTCTTTCCCCTGCCCCTGCTCTCCTTTCCGCTCATTCCTCTGCTGGGTAACCCGCAAGTGCCTCAGCTGCTGTCTCGGCCTCTGCTGCCTACACTTCTAAAAATAGCTTGAGTCGCATTGATTTATTGATATAATAAATAGGGCAGCTGTATCCAACAGACCTCCAATCAATCTCTACTAATTCTTCCCCTCCTTATCATTGTGCATTCCAGCCCTATCCCTCTGGCTCTGTATCAATATTCGGTTCGCGTCCGGGTTCTCACATCCGACCGTATGGATTGGGAAGAGGGGCAACCAGTTTCTCTGTCTCATCGTAGGCACTAGCTGTGGAGAAGCTGCCATTAGAAGTGAGGCTCCAGGAGGGAGTATAAGTTCAGAGAGCCCGGTAGCCAGAAACCTTTCGCCTTTAGCCGCTTCAGCGACAGAAAGAAAATGAGGAGACCGGGAGGTCACATGGGTAAGTCTTCCCCGCTTTCATTGCTTGGATTCGATTCCACCGCGGATGTGAGCCCCATTGGGTTTCTTGGGCAGGAGAGGAACGATAGTGTCCCGCGCGGGGGGGAGCCGGCCCAACAGTCTGGCCGTGGTTCCAAATCAGAATCCAAGACAATGTTGATGGTGGAATAGCACAAGGGTGGTGGCAGTTCCGGCTTGAGGCATTCGCCCAATGCTATCGGTTTCCCTCGCCTGTCGTAGAAGGCCCGCTCAAGAAATGGGGCGGGGAAAGGAGAGTGAACTCCGTACATACGAAGCCATGACTCCGAAGTGGCGCCTATCCCGGGAAGGTGGATCGAGGATATATGGAGTTTGGGGGGTGTGCCTACAAACTGATGGAATCATAGAGCTCTCTCGTGGTCCCGACTGAAGAAAGTTGAGATTTTCGTCATTGGGCTCGGAAAAGAAGGAGAAGCAGTCAGACTTGCGAAAGGGGCGACAGGTACCCAAACTGTATTGAGTCAAGCTGAAAAACGTGACAGAAACTGGTGAGAGAAGGACGCAACTGTTCCGTCACATGGGGGATACCGGTTGAAGGAACGGGTTGGCCTTCTCGGAATTGGAACCCCACGGAGCGGTCGAAGTCGGAACTATAGCTATATGTCTAGTGCTCCGTCAAGGGCGATCGCGGGGACCGACAGGTCGTAGGTTCCAATCCTACCGGAGGGTAAAGGGGGGAGTCTTTGTAAGCGCTCTGGAGAAGGTTTAGTTAAGCGGTTGAAGTAAGCAGTAAGAAGGAAATGTCGAGAGCATACTGGGGGAGTGCGATGACTTAAGAACTCTAGTTAAAACAGAGTCATATCGGAAAGGATGCCTCTCCGAAAAAGGGATCGAGAAGCCGAGGACCAGTCCCCTAGGCAACACTCGAACGTGAGAGCAAGGGCAACAAGCAGCTGCGCGAAACGAGAGTATGGTATTTGGGCAGGCTCCTCAAAGAAGAAAGTGGAAGCTCTCTTCGGATCGGCGCTACGAGAGAGTTGGGGCGTGCTCCTGTGTACTTCTAGTAGATAGGGCTTTATCTCTTGCTAGAGAAGGTGCAAGTCTCGATCTATACGAAAGGCACTGGTTTTTTTTTTTTTGTTTAAAAAGGCAGACGAAAAGCACAAGTGGAGTGGATCAACTACGGTAAAAGAAGAATAAGGTAACGAAGTTGAGAAAAAGAAGAAGAAATCTCGTAGAATAGGAAATCCGGATTTCCCCATCTTCTTTCCAGACATAGAAAATAGGCTTGATCGTCGCTTTCTGAAAGGCAGGGAAAGACTGGTTTGGGGAAGAGGATTCGCCAAGGGGAGGTCCGGCTGGGGAAGAAGCCTTCTATCCGATCCAACCTCAGCACCACACAAAGAGGAAGAGTAAGGAGCGTCGGGAAGACTCGTCCTGTGCCGCAAGAAGATGTTTGAACTCGCTCGTTACTACTGGGAGCGGAAGCGGACGCGTGGCAGGTTCGAAGCGAAGAGGCTTCGCCGTAGGAACAAAGGGGAATTCTCGAAGCCTTCGTGGACTTCCTTTTCGAACCGGGAAAAAGACGGGCAAAGCGATGGCGACGGAGGAGCGTATGAAGCTTCGGATTGTGGCGGCCGTGCCCGCTAGGCCAACTCTTTCTGTGCAGGGGGGAAAAGGAGCCACTCGACTGAGGAGTACGAGCAGGTCAGATTACGACGGATCGTATAGAGAGAGATAGCCAGTATCTTGTATGAAGCAGAAGAGGAGCAAGCGTCGACCTGTCCTTAGGTAATGTCGTTACGGAAGGTACCACCAAAGTTTGCAGTGTGGACCGAAATGGTCTCGCGAAGCCGGAGGAGGCTACTAACAAACGATCGAAGTAGTCGATCCGGCGTCAAAGAATCTGGTTGGATTGTGTCAAAGTTCGTGGGCGCCCCTGTGACAGGAAGGGGCAGACTTGGAGCTACCCCCCGAAGGAACCGTAAGAGAGGCCGTTATCGCAGGAAGGAAGAAGAAGGAGTCGTGACCGGATGGGGGAAGCTTTAGAAATCTATCGATTGGCATCCGGGATATGGGAAAAGGACTCGGCCGGGGATGAGACGAAGTTGGATATTGCTGGTACGTGCCAGCAGCCGCGGCGTTAAAAGACCAAGAGGGGGGATACCACAATCAGGCTTCAAAGGGATGAGATGGGCTTACGACCACAGCAGCGCCCAATCCGCAAATGGGCCCGGCCCGCCCTGCCATAGTCGCGAGTCTGTTTGTCGGCGGGAAACCGCCTACCAACCCTGCCTGCAAGAAAACGGATGCGCGTTTGCAACGGCTTTGGCTGAGGCATATCCTCATGCAAAAGGTTGGAAGATCTGGCCAAAGAAGGTGGACCTAGAAGCTTGACGCTCCTCCTATTCGACCCGCTCATAGCGGGGAGCGGGGGAGCAGCCGAAAGGGCCCTCTCCATCAAGGACGCAGTAGAGAGGCCATCAGTTCCGGGTGGTAAAGATCCATCAATATCACAACCGAACAAAAGCTGCTCAACTTGTCCCCAGCCAGTCGCAGCTCGTATAGCACTTTTTTTGGCTTTCGAGTTGGAGCCAAGGTCATGCCTTCGGCTTACGGAACGATTCCTAAGGAAAAGACAAGAATTGGAGTAACGGCCTAAGAGAGCGAGCAGTAGGAGCCGGCAACACAGTAAAGCGGCCATTCCAAGAGCAAAAGCTCTCACCAGACAATGAAACCCCGGAGCAGAAGAAATGTCCAGAAAGTACTCTCCTAGTACTGAAAAGGTAGGAGGAGGACTTAGAACCATTCCTCACTTGGGGTTGGTGTTCCGTGTCAAAAATAGGCTGGCTCCTAACAAGCAAGGGATTTCTAAACCTGAATTACATCCAGCCAGCGAGCGGAAAGAGCGAGCCAATACTGATTCATTCTTTTTCTTTGTATTTCATTCAGTCTTTCTTTTAGGTTGCCACCTTAAGGGCAGCGTTAGCGAGTATAACGGCGAGTAGCATTGCTCCAATCATCAAAGGTATCTCCTTCTGGGCCTCGGCTTCCGCCCTCTCTGTTGCTCTCTTCTCTTCTTGGGCTCTCGCTGCAGCTTCAATGAGTCCCTTCGTTTCTCTTTCTCCGACTGCCTGCTGACTAGCGGCACTAAGTACCTCTGCCCCTACATCGGAAAGGTTCGCTTGACTTATGATGTGCGGCGTGCTCCCAGTTCTCGAGGTCAACCAAATGGTATATCCGATACATAGACACGCCACAAGCACTTTCGAAATGCCCGTTAAATCAACATTTCCTCTTCTGGTTTCGGCTTCCCCCTTCGTGGTTTCCCTCCAAAGTGTCCTTCGTACTACCATACAGTCTTTCATCATGGAAGGCCAATAATATGCATAACGTCGAATTAGCCAATGCATCTTTACCCCGGCCTGATGAGCTCCACAGATCCCATCATGAACTTCGGACATGACTCTCATGGCTTCTTCGATGCCCACACATCGCATCAAAAATTCATCACCAATCCCTTTTCGGTACAGAGTCCCATCCAGCAATACATACTTCAGTGCTCTGTACCTAGTGTTTCGATCAGCCTTTAAGTCTGGATTATTGAGGAAATTAATGATAGGGGTCCTCCAGTCCATCTCCCGGGTTTCGATCCCGAACACTTCGAACGGCTCCTGGGTAATGCTTCGATCCTGGACCGAGGGCAAGACCCTCTTCTGGATCTTTACAATCCTTTCGTAGACCCCTTCGGGTATCTTTATGCCCGAAGCTGCCTGAGCCATGTTGTTGGCCTCTTTATTATATCCCCTTGGGATGAATCGAAGTGTAACGTCGTCGAACTTTTCCATAAGTTGGGTGGCTATAGTGTAATAAGGAGCCAACCCCCAATTTCGGCATTGAAAGTCCTGGGAAACCTGTCTGATCACCAGCTCCGAGTCGCCAATGATTTCGACCGTTGATACTCGAAGTTCCAACAAGATCTCCATGCCAATTATCATGGCCTCATATTCGGCCTGATTGTTGGTACATGGAAAATATAATTGGAAAGACAGTTGGGTTTTCCTCCCCATAGGAGAGAGAATTATGACCCCGGCCCCGGCCAATTCCTTAGTCTTAGACCCATCGAAGTACATTCTCCATGGGGTCAAGGTCACGGCCGAGACGCCAAGTGATCGAACTGCTTCCCCAATTTCGGGGTCAATATCCAAACAAGGGTGGCTGGCCAAAAAAGAAGCCAAAGCCTGACCCTTGACGGCCCTCTGTGGCCGATATTGGAATGTGAACTCCATAAGGGCAAATGCCCATTTGCCAAGCCTACCACTCATAATTGGTCGAGATAGCAGATACTTAATTATATCAGTTTGACATATAACAAAAACCATTACAGGAAGCATGTACACCCTCCACTTTTGAGAAGAAAAATACAAAGTCAAGCACAACTTCTCAATTGGTGTATATCTCTGTTCGACCGGGGTAAGCACCCTGCTCAAGTAATAGACAGCCTGTTCGGCCCCTTGGTCGTTATTCTGAGCCAACAAGCTACCGATCGAATTCCGAGCGGCCGAAATAACTTCAGTGGCCTGCCCTTGATCGGTGGCATGATAACAGGGGGACTCGAGAGATACCTTTTTCTTTCTTCGAACGCCTCCTGGTGAACTTCTTCCCACTGAAATTCCCCTTCGGGCTTGAGTTTGAGCAAGGGTCTGCAAGACATCCCTGGGTTTTCCCGCACAATTAGCAATGAAACGCCGAAAAAAGTTAACCTACCCGAGCAATTGTTGAAGCTCCTTCTTGTTCTGCGGCGGTTTTGCTTCGATGATGGCTCTGGCCTTATTTTTATCCACTTCGATCCCTCTCTGGTGGATGAGAAAGCCCAAAAAGTTTCCGGCCGAAACCCCGAATGCACACTTCAAAGGATTCATTTTCAGCTTATATTTTCTCATCCATTCGAAGGTGCGCCTGAGATCGGACAAATGTTCTTCTTCGGTCTGAGACTTGATCACAATATCATCAATGTATACTTCGACGAACCTCCCAATCATGTCATGAAAGATTGTGTTCATTGCCCGCCGATATGTGGCTCCCGCGTTTTTGAGACCGAAGGGCATAACAACCCATTCGAAGGCTTTCAGCTCCTGGGCCCTGAAATGCTGTTTTTGGGATATCTTCCTCGGCTATGTAAATCTTAAGTAGACGTCGGCCTTCCCATCCACAAAACTGAGTACTTTATGTCTGGCTATGGCATCTACCAACTGATCTGCTACGGGCATGACATATTCATCTTTGGGAGAGGCTGCATTAAGGTTGCGGAAGTCCACACAAACTCGAATCTTTCCATTTTTCTTTTTCACGGGTACTACGTTCGAAAGCCACTCCACATACCTTGCCGCTCGAATGCATCCTGCTGCCAGAAGCCTTTCGACTGTTTTGATGAAATTTAAGTGTTGATCATGATCATCATTTTTTTGAAGAGATATAACCGTTAGATTGAGGATCTGATATTGTCTACGTTGTTATATCCATGCATCCATCATGTTCACTTGATTACACTGTCATAGTGTGCACTACCATGCTTAGGATGCTTACACTGCTAGCTTTGTGCATACTACCATGTTTGATCTATTTCTGTATGCTATGCTTGAATGATGTTTATGTCGGCAAGAACATACTTTTCGCTACACTTTAGTTGAACTGTCGTGCATGTACACTGATAGAAAACATTCCTAGGAGTGGGGACGTGCATGTAGGCACCCACATTCATGGGAAGGGTAATAATGGAAAAATGATAAAAGTCAGGGTTGTAAGTTACAAGGGTAGTTTAGGACGATCCCTACCCCTCAGTTTATTTTCCCTAGGATGCAGAATCTAGATAGGTGTAATATGAATCCAACCTTGATCATCTAGGATCATCATTCGGTCCGACTGGACCACCCATGTTCCGATCCAAGCGGGTCACCCAAAATCCATCTCTTCCGAACTACGTGGATCCTGATTCTCAGGTCAATACCCTGAGATACGTAGGTAGTTTGGGAAAGAGACCCAAATACGGACCCATACTCTAATCTTGTAAAATCATTCCATATCCTAGTCTCCTTGCTTGGCGAGACTCTATTCCTGTGCTTGTGAGTACGAATCTCCATGCTTGGTGTGGTTATGCTTACGGGTACGCATTCTTATCTCCTTCAGGTCATCCATATTTATCATCATCTTTACATCTATCCAAAGTCCATCTCTTTCGAACTACGTGGATCTTGATTCTCAGGTCAATACCCTGAGATACGTAGGTAGTTTGGGAAAGAGACCCAAATACGGACCCATACTCCAATCTTGTAAAATCATTCCATATCCTTGTCTCCTTGCTTGGCGAGACTCTATTCTTGTGTTGTGCTTGTGAGTATGAATCTCCTTGCATGGCGAGGTTCTGCTTGCGAGTACGCACCCTTAGCCTTGCGAGGCTCAATCCCGAAGCCGTACTTGCGAGTACGCACCCTTAGCCTTGCGAGGCTCTATCATGAAGTCGTACTTGCCAGTATGCACCCTTAGCCTTACGAGGCTCAATCCCGAAGTCGTGCTTGCGAGTACGCACCCTTAGCCTTGCGAGGCTCTATCTTGAAGTCGTGCTTGCGAGCATGCACCCCCTTAGCCTTGCGAGGCTCTATCTTGAAGCCGTACTTGCGTGTACGCACCCTTAGCCTTGCGAGGCTCAATCCCGAAGCCGTACTTGGGTGTATGCACCCTTAGCCTTGCGAGGCTCTATTATGAAGTCGTACTTGCGAGTACGCACCCTTAGCCTTGCGAGGCTCAATCCCGATGTCGTACTTGCGAGTAGGCACCCTTAGCCTTGCGAGGCTCTATCTTGAAGTCGTGCTTGCGAGCACGCACCCCCCTTAGCCTTGCGAGGCTCTATCTTGAAGTCGTGCTTGCGAGTACGCACCTTAGTCTTGCGAGACTATCTTACACTCTACTCCCTGAGAGCCACACCCTACTCCCTGAGAGCCACACTCTACTTCCTGAGAGCCACACTTTACTCCCTGAGAGACATACCCTAGCCCTTAAGGTTACCTAATCCACCCAAAAACGAACTACGTTATACCTGATTTCCAGGACCTCTGGATTACGTAGGCAACTTGGAGGACTCTCCAAGTACGGTACCCCATCTTAGTATCCTTAGGTCCCCCACATCCATATCCATTTCCAAATCCATCTTCACTTCAATCCATATTTAGGCTATCTCTAGATTCAATCTCCATCATCATCAAGCATAAACTTCAACTTGAATAAATTGAATCTAAGAAAGCTTAATCATAATCCACATCCATAAACTTTAATCACTTTCCGTTTCGAACTACGTTTTTGGACTTGATTTCCAGGATTGGAATACGTAGGCAATTTGAAACGTTTTGGACATCTCAGATTCAATCCATCACCGAACCATCTTTGGTTCGGTTCATTGTATATTATTTTGTTTGTTTTTCTTACTTTGAGAACATGTTTGGCTGAATTTAGGCTAGAAGAACTTAGCAACTTGGCATAGGATCCCCCATGAGCCTTAGTCATCATCCATTGACCATGAATAGTCAAAACCATAGAGTCTAAGGAAAGTAGAATCATATAGGAGACCAATTTTCGGATCGGGCAGCTTTGGGTGCCTAACACCTTCCCAAACTGTACATTGAACGCTTACCCATTCTCTGATGGACCAAAGCCGATATGTTGGGTCATGATTCAATAGAAGTCTTATCTTAGAATGATGCTACATTTTAGGTCCTAGACCTTAATCTAGGTGGCGACTCCAAATCATTTATTCGTCCATTTAGCATGGGTGGACATTTGTCCTCACAGTAGCGACTCCACTGGGGATTCCACGTTCAGACTCCTGATTCACTTTCCTTACATTGATTGACTGACATTGGATGCTAGATCTAGGGCTACTATATTTATGATTGTACATATTGTTTTGGGGGGGTTTGGGTTCAGTCACACATCGTGCTATTAGCCAACCCGGTTCCTCATGCATATGGGATCGCCCGCTAGGTGAAAAACACAACCTTGACATGTACCTTGTAAAAGTCTCGACTGTAGAGAGCCTCTGACGATTGTTTCTCGGGTCCGTCCGGGGAGGCGTTATACTGCTCTAGGTCGTTTGACATTTTGCAAAATGGTATATGAATAGGAATCGAGGGGCCCATGATTCACCGTGTAGACGGGAATAGGTCCACTCCTCCTCGTCAAGGTAGCCTTTGTCGGTCCTAACCCAGAGTGAGCCACATGCGTGTTATTTTTGGTTCATCCCTGAACTGACTATGTAAATTCTAACTCAATTACGACATCTATGCCTATGACGTTGAAGTTCTGTCCGTTTTAATTCTCGATCTATCAACTTGTTTGGATTCACACTTGACGATTCAATGTGTCGAACCTTTCATTGTTGATACATCAAGTTTTAAAAACGATCAGAAATCCCTATCATGGCATGGAAATTATGATCGAATGGGAGTTTACCAGTTTGTTCAGTCATAAACCGCTTTTTGCCAACTTATCCCTTATGAAAGTTTAAGGATGAGCATATTCGTTTCAAATTCTTTGTTTTTAATAAACCAAGTGGTTGGACCTTGTCACCCCACTGACCCGTTTTGGGTCAAGAGGCCCAAGCTCGATCACGTGATCATTCAAAGCAAACTAAATTGACGCAAATAATGTTTGTTTAAGGAGTTTCATAAGAGACCTAACATTTGTATGGTTGAGTCAGCTCTGTTTGTGCATGTTAATTCCTTTCTGTCCTATCTCCATTCCAAGAGTCCTAATACTTGTCAACTTTGGCCTTTTCGGGACCTATGTCAGGAGTCAGCCTAGTCAACAACCATTTCTACCTCGTGGGTGAGAGATCCCATCGCTGGGAGGTATCAAGAGAGCCTACACCTGAACCCGTTAGCCCTGCCTTGTCCAGACTAGTTAAAGCGATGGGTGACGGACCAAATCAAGTTCCAAGAGCTACAGATGCCAGAATTGAGAGGATAGTTGATATCATAGAAGTAATGGTTACCATGATTCAGAACCTACAGTTGCAATTGCAGGCCCAAGCATTAACCATTGAGAAAATTAATGTGGCACCCCCGCAAGGATTGAGTACCCCTAAGCAAGTTGTGCCACAGTGTTTCTCAGAACATGTATTAGAAGACACAGAGGAGATTGTGTATCAGAAACCTTTGGTCATTCAAAAAGCTCCCACATTCCGAAAGCTGAATGAGGAGGATGTCCCTTCTAGGATAGACTGAACAGATCAGAGGAATTGCTAAGAGCTATGAAGGCATGGGATGATTAGATAATCTGCCAAAGAGCTTTTCCTCCTAAAAGGAATCAGTCAGTGGCACAGACTGCCAACATTAATGCTAATCCATCGATCTCAAGGAATTAGAACCACACTCCTGCTCCGCAGAGGTTGGAAAATAGAAGGCAGTTTACAGATTTGGGCATGACCAAAAATAGGGCTCTGAAAGTATTGGTACAGGCTGAAAAATTGAAGGTACTCACACCTCATCCTCTGCCATGTCCACTTCCACTGAAGTTTCGAATGGATCTATTCTACAAATATCACAATCAACGTGGTCACTACACTGAAAATTGTAACGCTCTGAGGCATGCTATACAAGACCTATTAGATGCAGGAGAAATTGAGATCCGAGCCAGACATAAATCAATGGCAAATGGTCCTACCCTTCCCCGTCACACAGTCAATTTCATAGAATGGGGGGAGGCATGGGTTCCAACTGAGACAGTCCATGCTGAAATAGAGGGAAGCATCACATCTGGTGATGAAATGAACAAGGTTTCAATCCAAGAAGTGCGGCATGAGCATGGGGTATTTTTTTTCAGAAATCTCTCAGTACAAGGTGTCGATGGGACAGAATGATAAGGGATCAGAAGGGAATGTAGCCCAAGATATCAATCTCAGAGGATTCCAAGTCAACAACAACATCATAGCAATCACAGAATCAAATCCCTCAGGTGTGGACTGGGGTATGCCCCTACCAACCAAGATCTAAAACTGATAGAGGAGAAGCAGAGGAGAGAAAATGATGCATTTTGAAAGCTTGAGAGGAAAGGTCCAACAAAGGCAGCGGACAAGAGTCACAAAAGATGGCAACCATATGAGGATAGAGGAACCGGTCTATCAAGCATAGTTGGCAGCATGGATGAGGATGAGCAGATCACTCCATACTTGAATACACTCAATGGGAACTTCATCAAAGAATGAGAGGACATTGCATTTATGTGGTTTCGCTGAACCATGGCTAGATAGAAATCTCCAAAGACAAGAACTCGGTTTTGAGTTTTTCTTTGACTGCACCATTGGCTAGATAGAGATGGAAGAAATCAAGATTTGAAGGCTGAGCAAGGAACAAAAGTTAGAAACAAAGGCGATCGACATCGACAATCTGTTCGACGAGGACCAAGTTCTAATGCTCACTGGGGAAGACCAAGATGGAGATCCTGATCCACAACAATTCATACTCCCTATCAATGGAATGATCCCCAAACTGAAGTTTTTATGTTTTGTTTACCCGAAGAGTTTGTCATGTAATCACTATAGTATGACCATGTCTAGGCCCAAAGTCTATGAGTCCTTAGATTGGTTGAATATTTTGATAGCGTTGAGTCCGTTCCATTTGGAACCACCTCTTATGTACCTCTGTTTCCAAGTGTTAATAAAGAATTTTTTTTTTCAATTTTGCTGTGTCTACTTCTCCCAATCTCTCGTTTTCTAACTCTAACTTTGATGATGATAAGAATAATGAACCATATTCTAAAATTTTGCAATCCATCAAAGCCTCGGAAGAGAAGAAAGCCAACCTGTCGGTGAGGATTTCAAGATGATCAATATCGGCACGGAGGAGCAATTACAAGAGATCAAGATTGGTATAACCTTGACAGAAGAAGAGATAGCCCATTTGACAGAATTATTGAAGGGATTCCAAGAGGAATTTGCATGGTCTTATGAAGATATGACATGCATAAACCCAGAAGGGGTACAGCACAAGATACCCTTGATCCCTAATGTAAAGCTGCATAAACAGAAGTTGAGTTGGTTGAGACCTGAGCAGACTTTAAATTCTGAGTAAGATGTCATGAAGCAGCTCAATGTTAGATTCTTGGAAGTATCAAAATACCCAGAATAGTTGGCCAATGAAGTTACTGTGCATAAGAAGGATGGTTGATTGAGAGTATGTGTTGATTACAAGAATTTGAACAAGGCTAGTCCTAATGATGATTTTTCATTGCCAAAGGTAGATATCCTAGTCGATGACACAGTCGACCATAGAAGGAGTGGAGCTGGGGTATTACTAATAGATCTAAAAGGAGAGTTCGTGCCATTCTCGCTTTGATTAGAATTCAAGTGTACAAGCAATATTGCGGAGTACGGAGCTTGCATCACGGGACTTAGAGCAGCCCTCACGATCAACATCAA
The DNA here is from genome assembly GCA_028583415.1 of Protea cynaroides. Taxonomy (NCBI): domain Eukaryota; kingdom Viridiplantae; phylum Streptophyta; class Magnoliopsida; order Proteales; family Proteaceae; genus Protea; species Protea cynaroides. Next base: position 14,647,226 of record CM053267.1, on the reverse strand, counting down.
GAAGTTGAAGGTCTGTGAGAACTTGTCCATCATTGTCTACCAAGTCAGAAGGGATTGAAAAAACCAAAGATGAAAAATTGATACCGTATCAGCAGTATACAATCAATTTGGCTCAAGAGTTTTACAAAGATCGAGTTCGACTATTCTCCAAGGGACACAAAAAAATACGCCGATGCATTGGCCACTTTGGCTTCAATGATCGGTGATGATCCTGTCGAATGCACAAGGCCCTCGGTGATCGAAAGAAGATGACAGCCAGCATATGTAGAAGTCAATGCACTAACAGTTGATGGTAGACCTTGGCTTGCACTCATAGTAGACTTCATTGGAGAAGGCATATACCCTGCAGAAGCAACAACAAGATAAAATAAGTCATTAAGATGATATGCTATGTAGTTTATCCTTTGTGAATATATCCTTCATAAGAGATCCTATGATGGGGTATAATTGGACTTTGTCGACGAAGAGCAAGCATAAACCCTCATTGAGCAGATACATCAAGGAGTTTGTGGGCCTCATACTGAATGCCACGATGCTTGCAAAGAAGATTCTAAGAATGGGGTATTATTGGAATACAAAGGAAGCAGACCGCGCGGAGTTTGTGAAGAAGTGTCACAAATGCCAAATTGTTGCCAATCTGATACATATACCACCTACAGAATTACACACTCTCAGTTCGCCCTGGCCATTTTCAACTTGGGGTATAGATGTGATCGGAAAGATTCACCCAAAGGCATTAACTGGGCATTAGTTCATTTTAGTAGCCATTGACTACTTTACCAAGTGGGTGGAGGCTCAATTATACGCCAAGCTCACTGTGAATAAGGTAGCCAAGTTCCTTCATGAGCATATCATCTATCGGCACGGGATGCTTCATCTCAGATCAGGGTCAATGCTCCAGAGGAAAGGTACAAGAATTGTGTGAGAATTTCAGTATCCAAAGGCATCGTTCTTCCCCTTATCGGCCATAAACTAATGGAGCAGTAGAGGCCGCTAACAAGAACGCCAAGGTCATCTTCCAAAAAATGGCAGAGTCACACATTAACTGGGCAGATAAGTTATCATATGCACTATGGGCCTACAGAACTTCTATAAGGACCTCTACTGGAGCCACACCATATTCTCTGGTATATGGTATGGAGGCAATACTCCTGGTAGAAATGGAAGTACCATCCTTGAGGATCCTAATGGATTCCCAAATCCCTGAGGCTGAATGGCTTTGATCCCATTATGAAGAGTTGAGTCTCATTGACGAAAGGAGGATGAAAGCAGCTGATAATGCAAAGAAATACCAACAGAGAATGGCCGCCACTTTCAACAGGAAGGTCAGATTCCACCACCTGACGGTAGGAGATCTTGTATTAAAGGAACAAAGACCGCCTATCCATGACCCTAGGGGTAAGTTTCGTCCGAACTAGAGCGGGCCATTCATAGTGAAGGAAATTTTACCAGGAAAGGTAGTTCGACTGATAGATCTGGATGGTGAAGAGCTACAATATCTGACCAACCTCGATCAGTTGAAACGGTATCATGTTTGACCTCTTCACCCTCCAAAAAAAAAAGAAGAAGAAGAGGGTGCAGTTGGTCACGAAAGTCGACCGTTTTGGATGAACTTCACGACAGGTTTGGGCTGGATTCTCTAAAGAGGCTATTACACCCTGCTACTCAGGATTGGTTCCATCATCTTGTCATTATTAAAGGAAGAACTTCCTGCTTTCTGGCTAGACTCTTTCATCCGTTCATCTATCCAATGGATTTCCCAAGAGTCGCATAACGATCCCATCTGTCATATCTTTTGATATCAACCCTAGTGGGTGTGTCATTCCGAAAAAATTGTAATGATAATCTGGCTGGAACTCTTATCTGTCGTTCATTACATTCAATGACGTCCAAAGGTTCCAAAGAGCCCTTCATTCTCAAGCCCATAAAATGGTATCTCTTCGGAGGGATCAACCATTCCACATAAACAACCAAAAGATCCTCCTGATGGGAAATCCATCTGGATAGCTTCATATCAGCCACTTTAGGCCTTTGTCTTATGTCATTTATCTTTGGATTTAGAGACTTAGGTTCAGACAAGGTCATACATATGTGCATTTCATGCACAACTCACTAAGGTTTTCAATGTGTCTATAAGGTAAGAAAGTTCCAATGATTCCCCTACCAATTCTGTTATGAATCAGGATTTTCTCTAAGTCGTTCCAGTGAGTGTTTAAGAACTACTCGTCAGACAGAATGGCCATGATGGATAAGGCATCGAGGGAGTGGAGTTGGCATAAAGAACTTGCTGAAGATAATTTTTTTTTTCTAAGGGAGGTCCACTGGTATGCCTTCTCCAAATGGTGATAATAAAGCATGTGCCCAAGTTTGTCAAAAGTGGCTATTCAGTGCTGAGGTATAGATGACCCACATGTTCAAGAAGGCTTCGTCTCTCTCCGTTATGAGTGGCAAAAATGTGGTTATCTTTGTCTTTATCCTCAATTGATACAATCTCGGGTAAAGAGGGGTATCTATAAGCACCCCATTTTTGACATCCCCAGCCAAACAGAACTTTATTGGTGTATAGGCAGTAAGAGAGTGGAGGGGGATGAAAATTTGGAAAGTACAGGGGAGGCGAGTGAAACTCTCTCAAACCAATAGTCCATCAATTCCTCTGTGCTCTCTACGGTGTTCTGGGCTGAGCCAGAGTGTCCCCAATGTACAAGAGTCTTGGTGGGCATATTCAGAAGGGTTGCACGTCAATTCAAGGTTTGGCTGCTAAGTGGTGATTGCAAAGCTGATTTTGGCAGGCCCTACAACAAGGTCATGAAAATACCTTCGAAATGATACCAGAATCACTCAATTCCGATATCAAACGAAGAAGATGTCGCGATTTTAGTCGGATTGAAATTGGCTTATTAAATCCAAGGATTTTTCTATAAATTATCATAAATTAAGGATTTATTGGGCAAATTATCGTGATTTAAATCGATCGGACTTCATTCGACCATATCTTGATCGTCCGACATCTAAATTCGACGATTCAAGCGTCACTGTGCTCCATTGTCTGTCCTCTTCAAAATGGACGTAAAGAATTTTGGGCAGAAGCCACCAGCGGGTCCCATGCAAAGTTGCCGATTAGATTATCGTCAAAACTCCAATTCTTCATATCTTGATCATCCGAAGTCCGAATCAGGCGATTCAAGTGTCAGTGTGCTCCATTATCCGTCCTTTTCGAAGTGGACGTGGAAAATCAGGGACAGAAGCCGTCGAAATTTTTCATGAGGAATTGCAAGCTGAGAGGATCCATAATAGAGAGAGAAATCAATCCAGTCCATTCTTACTCAGCCCAACCCAGCTCAAGCCCAATTTAGTCCAACCCCGTCGAACTTAACCAGTCCTGCCTGACCCAACCCAAACCGGCCCAGATTGAATTAGGTCGGCCCATGTGTATGCACTTTATGTATATTTTATATACTATATACATTTATATATTATATAATATATGTTTTATATATGTTATATTATATATATATTTTATATATTATATTATTATATAACGTATGTATAAAGAGAGGGAGTGGGAATCCAACAAGGCAAGAGAGAGAGAGAGAGGAAGAGGAAGAGGGGGAAGGGTGGAGGTGGCTTGAATCCTCAAGCCACCTCCATTTGACACCTACCAACTCCCTCAAGCCACCTCCTTCTTGACCCCTCACCACCATGGCACCTCCTTCTTGAACCTCCATGCCCCTAAATCCCTCCACTTCTTGAGCCCCACCATGACACCTCCTCTTTGAACCCTTTTCCCCCTTCTTCTTGAGCCCCACCATGAAAACTACTTCTTGAACCACCATAACACCTCCTTCTTAAGCCCCACCATGACAACTCCTTCTTGAACCACTATGACACCTCCTTCTTGAGCCCCACCATGACAACTCCTTCTTGACCCCTCACCACCATGGCACCTCCTTCTTGAACCTCCATGCCCCTAAATCCCTCCACCTCTTGAGCCATAAATCCCTCCACTTCTTGAACCTCCATGCCCTTAAATCCCTCAACCTCCATGCCCTTAAATCCCTCAACCTCCATGCCCCTAATTCCCCTCCACATCTTGAATCATAACCCATCACCTCATCTTCTTGAGCCTTCCACTTTAGCCATCCCCCAAAACCTATAATTAGTCCCTTAGCTACCATAAACCACCTCCATTTGACACCTACCAACTCCCTCAAGCCACCTCCTTCTTGAGCCTAACACCTTTCCCATCCCATGATCTCACTTCCTTGAGCCCAACTCCATCATACATCATCTTCTTGAGCCATGCTCAAGCAACCAAGGGCCATCTATAAAAGGAGCACCCATCTAACCACTTGAGGGATGAAAAAAAAGGGAAGGGAGAAAAGGAAGAGGGAGAAAGGCTAGAAAAAAAAAAGTGAGGAGAATAGAAGTAAGTTAGAGAAAAAAGAGAGAGAGAGAAGAGATATTGGAATCAAGAGGGGAGATTGAGGAAAAGAGAGAAAGGAAAGAAGGAAAGGAGGAAAGAAGAAGGAAAAGCTTGCCATCGATCGTCACCAACCATCATCAAAGGCTCCACCCCGTTGTTGGGGACTAGGTTGGTACCTCAAACTTTATTTTGATAGTTTTCATGAAGCTCAAATAATCGAAAATTATCTAAATATGCCTATTTCGATAATCATGATCTTCAAATGCTATATGGCATGTGTTTCAATACCATGATGTTCATGTTTGATGTGATTTAATATTGGCTATCAATTTTGAATAATTTAAACCTAGCCCATTGATTATAAATTTTGATGTGATAGAAATATGGGCCATTGGATGTTAATTTGGACCGTTGGATCGACATCATGAGTGATTTAAATGATCTAAAGCATTAGATTATCATTTCAAATGATTTCAACCGTTAGATCTCCATTGTGAGTGATTTTAAATGATTTCAACCATTAGATCTTCACTATGAGTGATTTTGATTGATTTCAACCGTTGGATCTTTATTTTGAGTGATATTGAATGATTTCAACCGTTGGATCTTTACTTTGAGTGATCTTGAATTATTTCAATGTTGGATCTTCATTGTGGATTTTTTAAAGGAATATGAATGGTTGGATTATGATCTTGAATGATTTCAACCGTTGGATCTTCATTGTGAGTGTTTCGAAAGGAATATGAATGATTGGATTATGATCTTGAATGATTTCAACCGTTGGATTTTTATTGTAAGTGATATTGAGGGATTTGAACCATTGGATCTTGATCATGAGTGTTTTTGATGAACTTGAACGGTTGGATTATCATGATGAGTGATCGGAACCGTTAGATTATCTTTTGTGAGATATAAGCAGTAGATCTTAGCTATTTTGTTGAGATATGAGTCATTATTCATGATTATAACTTGATGTGAGATCTGAGCCGTTGATCTTGGCTGTTTTGATGAAATCTAAGTGTTGATCATGATCATCATTTTTCTGAAGAAATATAACCGTTAGATTGAGGATCTGATATTGTCTACGTTGTTATATCCATGCATCTATCATGTTCACTTGATTACAGTGTCATAGTGTGCACTACCATGCTAAGGATGCTTACACTGCTAGCTTTGTGCATACTATCATGTTTGATCTGTTGTTGTATGCTATGCTTGAATGATGCTTATGTCGGCAAGAACTTACTTTTCGCTACACCTTAGTCGAACTGTCGTGCATGTACACTGATAGAAGACATTCCTAGGTGTGGGGACGTGCATGTAGGCACCCACATTCATGAGAAGGGTAATAATGGAAAAATGATAAATGTCTTAATCAAGGATCATGAAGCCTAGCCCAACACAATTCCAAAATCAGGGTTGTAAGTTACAAGGGTAGTTTAGGACGATCTCTACTCCTCAGTTCATTTCCCCTAGGATGCAAAATCTAGATAGGTGTAATATGAATCTAACCTTGATCATCTAGGATCATCATTCGGTCCGACTGGACCACCCATGTTCCGATCCAAGCGGGTCGCCCAAAATCCATCTCTTTCAAACTACGCGGATCCTGATTCTCAGGTCAATACCCTGAGATACGTAGGTAGTTTGGGAAAGGGACCCAAATACGGACCCATACTCCAATCTTGTAAAATCATTCCATATCCTAGTCTCCTTGCTTGGCGAGACTCTATTCCTGTGCTTGTGAGTACGAATCTCCTTGCTTGGCAAGGTTCTTCTTACGGGTACGCATTCTTATCTCCTTCAATTCATCCATATTTATCATCATCTATACATCTATCCAAAGTCCATCTCTTTCGAACTTCGTGGATCCTGATTCTCAGGTCAATACCCTGAGATACGTAGGTAGTTTGGGAAAGAGACCCAAATACGGATCCATACTCCAATCTTGTAAAATCATTCCATATCCTTGTCTCCTTGCTTGGCGAGACTCTATTCCTGTGTTGTGCTTGTGAGTATGAATCTCCTTGCATGGCGAGGTTCTGCTTGCGAGTACGCACCCTTAGCCTTGCGAGGCTCAATCCCGAAGTCGTACTTGCGAGTACGCACCCTTAGCCTTGCGAGGCTCTATCATGAAGTCGTACTTGCCAGTATGCACCCTTAGCCTTGCGAGGCTCAATCCCGAAGTCGTGCTTGCGAGTACGCACCCTTAGCCTTGCGAGGCTCTATCTTGAAGTCGTGCTTGCGAGCATGCACCGCCTTAGCCTTGCGAGGCTCTATCTTGAAGCCGTACTTACGAGTACGCACCCTTAGCCTTGCGAGGCTCAATCCGGAAGCCGTACTTGCGAATACGCACCCTTAGCCTTGCGAGGCTCTATCATGAAGTCGTACTTGCGAGTACGCACCCTTAGCCTTGCGAGGCTCAATCCCGAAATCGTACTTGCGAGTACGCACCCTTAGCCTTGCGAGGCTCTATCTTGAAGTCGTGCTTGCGAGCACGCACCCCCCTTAGCCTTGCGAGGCTCTATCTTGAATTCATGCTTGCGAGTACGCACCTTAGTCTTGCGAGACTATCTTACACTCTACTCCCTGAGAGCCACACCCTACTCCCTGAGAGCCACACTCTACTCCCTGAGAGCCACACCTTACTCCCTGAGAGCCACACTCTACTCCCTGAGAGCCACACTCTACTCCTTGAGAGCCACACTTTACTCCCTGAAAGACATACCCTAGCCCTTAAGGTTACCTAATCCACCCAAAAACGAACTACGTTATACCTGATTTTCAGGACCTCTGGAATACGTAGGCAACTTGGAGGACTCTCCAAGTACAGTACCCCATCTTTGTATCCTTAGATCCCCCACATCCATATCCATTTTCAAATCCATCTTCACTTCAATTCATATTTAGGCTATCTCTAGATTCAATCTCCATCATCATCAAGCATAAACTTCAACTTGAATAAATTGAATCTAAGAAAGCTTAATCATAATCCACATCCATAAACTTTAATCACTTTCCATTTCGAACTACGTTTTTGGACTTGATTTCCAGGATTGAAATACGTAGGCAATTTGAAACGTTTTGGACATCTCAGATTCAGTCCATCATCGAATCATCTTTGGTTCGGTTCATTGTATATTATTTTGTTTGTTTTTCTTACTTTAAGAACATGTTTGGCTGAATTTAGGCTAGAAGAACTTAGCAACTTGGCATAGGATCCCCCATGAGCCTTAGTCATCATCCATTGACCATGAATAGTCAGAACTATAGAGTCTAAGGAAAGTAGAATCATATAGGAGGCCGATTTTTGGATCGGACAGCTTTGGGTGCCTAACACCTTCCCAAACTGTACTTTGAACACTTACCCGTTCTCTGATGGACCAAAGTCGATATGTTGGGTCATGAGTCAATAGAAGTCTCATTTTAGGATGAGGCTACATTTTAGGTCCTAGACCTTAATCTAGGTGGTGACTTCAAATCATTTATTCGTCCATTTAGCGTGGGTGGACATTTGTCCTCACACCTTACTGCGCCAACTCATTGCTTCACAGAGAGCAAATAAAGATTAAACATGATCGTATCGATGAACTTTGTTAGCAGATTAACAATATGACTTCTTTTCATTCCTCTAGAGGGGGTACATCTGCTAAAAGGAATTTGATTCTTTTCTCAATATTCTTCATTGAATGAGCACATCTTAGCTGACTCGCAATCATGTTGTAAATGACTTATTATGCTGTAAATGACTTGTATCAATATAAATAATTTGCTTTGTCATTTTACCTTGATTTCCTGAGCACTTTGTACAGTTTGTGTCTGTTTTGGGAAACAAGACAACGTTTCCCCTTCTGGAATTTTTTGAAAAGTTGAGTCCCATCCTTTCTAGGGATGCAAACCCTAGACTTAAATGTGACGGAGATCCATGGGTGAACGGATCCAAATCGTCTCCTGCGGCAGGAGATTCCTGCCGCCGATCCAAGGACCTGAGTTCAGTCTGGCCGCCTGCCAATACATTGGGGGGTGGGCCGGATTTCTCCGGCCCTTGGCAGGCGGCAGGAGAGGATTTGGTTGCTGGGTGAACGGGGAAATTCCATATGTAAAGTGGTTTCATTTCTGAAATGTTGCAACGCTCGATGTTGATTTGACAGTTTCCTTGATGATGGCCCATAGATTCCAACAGTTTGAAGTTTGGAATAAACCATCTTTGATGCATATATATATATATATATATATATATATATATATATATATATATATATATATATATATATATATATATATATATATATATATATATATATATATTATATATATATATATATATATTCAAGGTGATGATCTGGGAGTTGTTTCTTCCCTAAGGCATACTCTTCTTAAGTGGAACGCCCTTTCATGAAATTGAGTGTTCGTTCAATTTTGAAGATTGGAAAAGAAGCAGTGAGTTCCCATTTCCTATATTTTGTCTCTACATGTCTTCTTTTAGAACGAGATCTTTGCGCACAAGGGCTAGAAGCAGTTCTACTACTGAAGCCCTTGCCTCTCCCTCAGGTGTGGAATTCACCTATGTCGGAACTCGTTCTTCCTTGGGCCAGGCTGCGGCGGATTCTCTTGCAACCTAGTATTCTATCCCAGGCCAATATGTGTGAAGGGCGGCCAAGAGCAATGATGCCCCTTGTGCCCATAGTCTGGACGAAATTTGAGTATATCAAGAAATGCTTGTTTCTGGATTCTGCTTACCCCTCCCAGATGAGATTCTTCACATTTTGAAATATTATTGGATTGCCCCTGGGCAGTTGCAACCCAATTCTTGGTGTCATCTCATCGCCTTTGTTGTTTTCTTTATGCGACTTAACCGTGTCCCCTCAATGGATTTGTTTAGAAGTATATTAAGCCTAAATGTAGAGAAGGAAACCAATGAGGAAATCGGTGTAAAAATCCCCACAGGGTGGTATTACCTTAATAGCAAGAAGAATGCTCCAAAGATACTGAGCTCTCAGAGGCCCCCACTCTAGGATTGGCACAATACCTTCTTTTTCGTTGGGCAGAGGGATGGAACCCCTTTCCCGTTAGCAATGTATGGGGCTTTCTCAGTGACGAAGAGGCTCAAGTGTTGAACAAGAAACCTAAAGCCTCCGACTATGGATGTGAATCATATAAATTGGCTGAAAAACATGGAGCCAGTGCCAAGCTATTTCATTTTCAGTTCGCGGCTTTCAATTTCCGTTTCGCTGACTGCGAACAACCTCTGGAAATGGGAGCAAAGGTGCAAGCCAAAGAGGAGGACATCTTTGTTCAAATAGATAAGTGGACTGAAGAAGAGGAGAAGGAGGTGGAAGAAGTGCCCCCTATCCCCAGTAAGTGAATGTTTTCTATTTGCTGTTTATTCCACTTGATCACTAGCAGTTTTACCTTTACACTTTTGCAATGAGCAGAGTGAAAGTGGATTTGGGCCCAATGAAGAAGAAAGGCATCACCATTGCTGAACCGCAAATTGGATCTTCACAGGGGTTCGAGACGATCTCGGGAGGGCCCCCACACACAGGTAGGGTAATTAGGGCCTTCCAACGATTGAAGGTGAGCATAGTGCAGGAACAAGAGTCTACTCCGAAGAGGAAGAGACAGTCATTACCTTCAACCCGATCAGAGGGAGAGCCTAGTGGGGTCCAAACATTGGAATTTTGCGACTTGTCTGATGCTCGTCAAGTAAGTTGCCCAGAGAAGGTTGCTGCGTGGATTTCTTCACATGAGGAATCGGCCAAGTTCGCTGAGGAGGGGATCTTCCTCCCATAATGGTCAGTGAAGACCACTGATCGCAAGATCTTTGAAGCCCAGGTGGCTCAAGAACTCCAAGGGATTTGCCTCCCCGAAGATCAAAAACATATCGCCGGCAGCACCCCCAAAGAATTGAATGATTCTATGTTTTCATCGCTTTACAGCGTAGGTTCCTCCATTTTTCACACATCCACACTTCTTTATTTAATTAGTGATAATCCTTCTTTTTCTTGCAGTTTACCTGTAAGACCCGTATCAAACCAACTCGGTTTTACCACCTTGAACCAGGTCTACCCATCATGGTCGAGCCAAATGGGTCAAGTGCGTGAGGGAGATCACGATCCCAGGTATTAAACTGACCCAAAAACACTAAAATAAGGGGTAGGGTCGCATACCCAGCAAGGCAGGGTTGTACCCCCCCAGTATAAAAGTCAGACCTTGAGTTTTTAATCGGGGGTCAGACATTTTAGAACCAGGGGTCGATGGGATCTCTGACCCCCTCATCGACCCCAGTCTGCTGACAGAAACCGTGAATTAGGAACTTTCCAAATTTCAATGGGATTCTTTCCTAATCTCAATGGGACTTATTTTGGGAGTTTCTACTCTATAAATAGGACGTCCCTAAGCCTCTTTCACTCCTTTTAGAACCCTAATTGGATTGAGAGAAAGAGAAGAGAAGAGAAGGAGAAGAGAAAGAGAAGAGAAGGAAAGTAGATAAGAGGATTAAAGAGAAGGCTTCAGAGAAACCAGCCTAATTCTCAGGTATGGATACTATCTCCATGTAATTCTATAGACCTTAGAATAGATAGTGAAGAGGGAATGATCTAGGAGAAACCCAAATCATCCATCCATGGTTATGTTTTCATGGAAAACCATGGGGAAGATCATAAAAACCATATAGGTGAATGAACTACGATTCTAGACAATAGAACATGTGTGGAATGGATTGTAGAAGCAAGCCATAGGACCCCAAACACGAAGGAATGGACTGTAGGATGAAAATTTGACTAAACCCACAGGGGGTCGCACGGGGGGTCGACGGCCAATCGACCCTACCTGACCCTAACAATCGACCCCCAGTGTTCGGGAAGTCCAGAATCTGGGTGGTAGCACCCAGGGTCGATGGAACCTCCGACCCTGGCATCGACCCCCAGTTGACAGCATGCTTTTTAAAATCAGAATTAATTCTAATTAAATTCTATCGACTTGTTTAGGTCTTGTAGTGATATAATATTGATATTTAGTTGATTCTTAAAGCTTGAAAGAGGATCTACAATCAAACAAAGGTTAGGGAACAAAACCTAAACTAATTGGTTAATAATAAACTATTTTATTCTTGAGTCCAATGCCATGATTGATTCTATGCGTGTATGCTTGTTATGTACATTCAACATGTCATCCAATATTTCTATTATTACTGTTTATGCATATTTAAATTATTGTTTATAACATGATGATGATGATGATGATGATGATAGGAATAGGCATGTGAATGTATGTGTGTGGTTGGTGTGCTTGATGCGAGCGAGTATCAGGGGGAGTGTCATAGGTCGGGCCTCAGCACTCTAGCTCTGGGGGGCCTTAGCCCTATCTCTATGGACGTATTGAGGGATGCTGGGGTGAGGCCTTGGATACACTGATTGGCATTAGGATTGGTTAGTTGCGAGCCCAGTTTGCAAGCCCTCGCCAGCAGGGGCTTACATGTTGGTATGGGTAGAGTATCAGGGGAAGTGTCATAGGTTGGGCCTCAGTACTTTAGCTCTATCTCTTTTCCATGATGGGTGCATGTGGGACGACGAGTAATCGGGTTATTTGGGCGGCTTCACACACTCGTGTATAGAGGTGCGGCGGTCTCCTATCATTTCTATAGTACATTGCAAACTTATTTACCAGACCAAAGATATGAATTGAATGCATGCATATGTTTGTTGCATTGTTTTGTTTACTCACTGAGCCATGATGTGTGCTCACCCTCTCGACGTCGAATATTTTTAGTTGATGATGCAAGTACAACTGTTGAAGATTATATGAGTGCTCCGGTGTACGCACGTGTTGCTGCAATGGAAGCCGAAGACTTAGTGGATACGCATGACTCCGCATGCGAGTGCAACTCATGCGTATTCGATTAGATTTTTCATTTAAATTTATTAAGGAAATATAATTGATATTTTATTTACTTATGTCTCAGTTGATACAACATAATGTGATACTTTATTTATGATTATTACAACTAGATTCCTTAGTTCATTTAATATAAGACTTCCGCTATTGTGTATTTATTCTGATTATGGTTGTGGATGTACATGATTTTATTTTTAATGGACATAGCTTATTAGGGATCCTGGTTGAACCTGTGGTTTATTAGCGATTCATCACACTGTTTTGAATGGTGCAGAATTGGGGTGTGACAATTTGGTATCAGAGCATCTCAGACCTTGTTTGTGAAACCATATATTTCCACAAAAGGTCGTGAACTGAGATAGGATAAAAATTTAAAAGATGTAATAATAACACACCATAAGCATCTGTGTTGTTTGAGACCAAACTGAAAGAGAGTAATGCATCTATTAAATGAGAAACAAATTTTTATATACAACCAAAGAAAGAACAAATATATATATATATATATATATATATATATATATATAACACCATAAGCATGTGTGTGTGTGTGTGTGTGTGTGTCACACCCACACACACACACACACACACACAGTTTTTTACTAACCAAAATGGTGTAATGGGGGAGGCTGTCACACCCCAATTTTTTACTAACCAAAATGGTGTAATGAACTGTCAATAAACCAACGGTTCAACCAGGATCTCGAATAGGCTATCCCACATATGATAAACCAAAACACATTCCACATTAATCAGAGATAATAAAGTAAATAGCGAAAGTCTTACAGATAATGAACTGAGGTATAGTCATGATAAATAATTAATATTCTATTTATTTTCAAATAATCAAAACATAACTTAATACATATTACAATATCCAAATACGAAGTCTAAACACTAAACGTATCCACAGTTGAAATGCTCTCTTAACGAAACATGTTTGTTCTCCACAGCTTGCTCATTCATAGCCTTCACCTGTTCATATGTTGGCATGTAGACATAATCTTCAATCATAGTACCTGCAACATCAGAAATTAAAAGAATTACGCGCGCGAGGATCAGCTCTCCAACTTGAGCTCACTGAGAAAACAAAACAATGCAATAAATATATGCATGCATTCATTCATATCTTTGGTCTGGTATATAAGTTTGCAATGTGCTATAGAAAGGATTGGTGGCCAAAGGTTATGTTTATTGACGCCTCACCTCTATACACGAGTGTGTAAAGCCGCCCAAAGGTAACGTTTATTGTCGTCCCACATGCACCCATCATGGACAATGTACACGTAAAGGTTACGTTTATTGCTATACCGGTTGCCTATACCAACACGCAAGCCCCTACTGGCGAGGGCTCGCAAACTGGGCTCGCAACTAACCAATCCTAATGTCAAACAGTGTATCCAAGGCCTCACCCCAGCATCCCTCAATACGTCCATAGAGATAGGTTTAAGGCCCCCCGGTAGAGTCAGAGACTACACGGTCCGAGACCACCTCCCCCTCATACAATACGACGTAATAGTTCTGCTAAGGTAATGGCGATACGACGATGTTAGTGGACAAGACTTGAGTTAGAGATAGAGCTAGAGTGTCGAGGCCCGGCCTGTGACACCCCCCTGATACTCGCTCGCATCAAGCACACTAACCACACACATACCTTCACATGCCTATTCCTATCATCATCATCATCATCATGTTATAAACAATAAATTTAAATATGCATGAACAGTAATAATAGAAATATTGGATGACATGTTGAATGCACATACAAGCATACACACATAGAATCAGTCATGGCAAGGACTCAAGAAATAAAAATAGTTTATTATTAACCAATTAGTTTAGGTCTTGTTCCCTCACTTTTGCTTGATTGTAGATCATCTTTCAAGCTTTAAGAATCACTTTTATATCAATAGGAAACCTAACAAGTCGATAGATTTTAGTTAGAATTTATTCCGACAATTCTAGGCTGTTAACAGGGGGGTAGCAGGACGGGTAGCAGTTTTCTGCGACCCCCAGGGGTAGGGTAGATGCCAAGGTCGGATGTTCCATCGACCTTGGGTGCGACCACCCCTTTCCTGGGCTTCTCGAATGTTGGGGGTCGATGCTAGGGTCGGATGTTCCATCGACCCTAGGTGCGACCCCCCATGGTTTGAGTTGAGAATTTCATCCTACAGTCCATTCTTTCATGTTTGGGTCCTATGGCTTACTTCCACAATTCATTCTATGCTTGTTCTATGGCTTAAAACTCTAGGTTTCTTCCTTACTTTGCCTACCATGATTTCCTCCATGAATTTCATTGAAATTCTCCCATGGATGGATGATTTGGGTATCTCCTAAGTCATACCCTCTTCATAAACCATTCTAATGTCTTAAATAAATCATGGAGAATGTATCCATACCTTAGGTTTGCTGAGATTCGGAGTTTCCTCTGAATTTCCTCCTCCTTGGTCTTCTTCTTCAATTCTCGTTCTTTTCTCCTTCTCTTCCTTCTCTTCTCTTTCTTTCAATCTAATTAGGGTTGTAAAATGAGTGAAAGAGGCTTAGGGACGTCCTATTTATAGAGTAAAACCTCCCAAAATAAGTCTCATTGAGTTTAGGAAAGGTTCCAATTGAATTTAGGAAGTTTCCTAATTTTCGGTTCTGTCGGCAACTGGGGGTCGATGGGGGGGGTCGGACAATTTGAGACCCCTGCGACCCCCAGACCAAAAAGTCATGGGTCGGACAGGGGGTCGACCCTGCCTGTTTAGGCATGCGACCCTACCCTCATTTTGACTGTTTTTGAGTAAACTTTCATATTGGGTCTTGGGTTTCTTCACACACTTGGTCCACTTAGCTCGACCATGATATGTAAAATGGTCATGACATGATATGTAAGGTTAGACCGGGTTCGTGGCGTGCGGGTCTTACAACTCCACCACCCTTAAAAGAGATTTCGTCCTCAAAATTTGAAATTTGAAAGTACGGATCTTACAGAGGCGGTGCCTCACGGTCTCTATCATAGTCCTCAGCGTAGACTCTAGTCAACCAAGCTATCTGAGTCTGGGTCATCTGAAGACTAGTTGTGAGAGCAGTCACTCGTTGGTCAGTCACACGCTGAGCATCCTTAAGCTCTCTCACCCGCTAATCCGACATGTGTTGAGCAGCTAGAAGCTCTCCCACCCACTGATCCGACACGCGCTGAGCAACCAGAAGCTCTCCCACCCGCTGATCGAACAAGCGTTGAGCCTTTAGAAGCTCTCCCATCCTCAAGTCAGACGTACGCTGAGCCTCTCGTATCTCGTGCAAGATCCCCATTAGGTCATCAGAAGGAGCATACAAAGAACCAGCTGCATGCGAAGGACCAGCTGAAGAAGACGGACCAGCTCCAGTAGCATGAGTAGGTGATGGAGGAGGTATGGCATCTACATTCATGTACAGCCGATCGTCATCATCCCCATGAACCCCTGCTCCAGCGCCTGTTGCTGCTGCTGTCGCAACGTCAGCCATCTCCACTCAAGTGCGAGGGTGCACCATCGCGTTCCTCTCCTCATCGTTGACTTGGGCATCCCGCATGCCCATCTTGCAAATAGCCTCCCAATCCAGAGGCGATGAGAAGGATTTCTCATGAATTTTCTCATCCAACAAATCAACCCCCAGGTGGGTAAGCAAGGTAGTAATCATGCATCCATAAGGAAGGTTGCCAGTGTGACTGGGCAACGTGGCACTGATCATCGTCCGCATGATGATGTAGGGAAGGCAGATGAGCTGCCTAGTGCATATGCAGTACAACAGATACTGGGTCAATTGGGAGACCCTCTCGTAATGATCACTATGCGGTATCAGATTATGCTGAATTATCTTGCAGTATACCCGTGGATCTGAACGCAGATAACTCGCTTTCATCTCCCAACGATCAGGCCTGATGAGCTGACGATCTATCTTAGTCCTCATCTATAATGAAAAGAACTGGGGCTCTCCAGGGGCACAGAATACCAAGGGGTCATCATAGGAAATGCTCAACAAGTCGCCCAGCTGCCGATAATCAAATGAAACATCAACCCCCTTGACGTAGCTGGTGATCCGAAGCTCACCACCTCTCTCAACATCATTGTAATCTCCCACCACCTGGAGATTACAGTAGAACTGGCGTACCAAGTCGGGATGGGTACAGGCGTCATAGGTGATGACAGGGAGCCATCCCATATCGCCAAAGGCCCCCTCCACATTGAACAAGGCCAAGCTAGCCAAGTCCACTTTGTGGTCTCCCTCTACTTTCTTGCTAGCGTAGTGGGCATACTGCATCTCGGCTTCATTGGAACGGAAGCGAAGACGGTCGCGAACCCTAGGTACCTTGGTACGAGCCATAGTATCTGCAAATAAAAAAGAAAAACAAATAATGGCTTAGTAGAGAGGAAAAATCCAAAATTTCGACATAATAACGACGTAAATGGGTCAAAAGCCTCACTTTTCACCCATATACGTGGGCAGGAGGACTTACATAGATCCTAAACTATCCTCTGAGACTCATACAGTCGGAAATTTTAGCTAATGAGATTGAATTGGAAGAAATTTCAAGAAATTCGAAATCTCGACAAAATTAGGGCAAAAAGAGTAAATTTTGAGTTTCTCGATAACCAACCGATGAAACTCAAATATTTTTGAGGGCTTTCGTTCCTCAAATCACCAACAACAAAATCCCCCAATAAAAATCAAATTTTTACGATTGGAAAAAGTTTAATTTGAAAAATACGAGATATACGAGCAAAAACCTAGGTAAAGAAACCTAAAAACATGAAAAGGTAGAAGAAATATCTGTAGCAGAGGAGTAGACGACGAAACAAGGGGTGCAAACCACCAACGGACCGGAGTTGTCACTGTAGCAACTTAGAGGGATGAGTCGAGTAGAAGCGGAGAAGAAAGAATGGGAAATGGACTTTGAATCGGAGTTTAAAAATCTGATTTTTAGTCCAGGGGTCGAAAAATTCGATTAAAACAATCGACCCACCCATCGACCCTCGGCTCTCGGGAATCTGACAGAGAACCAGGGGTCGCACCCTGGGTCTGAAATCCTCCGACCCCCCATCGACCCCCGGCTCTCGAGAAAAATTATTGATTTCCCAGGGTCGCATATTGAGGGTCGGACACCCATCGACCCTGCAGTGAAAATACAGCATTTTCGATAGAATGATCTGAAAATTTTGAAATTTGCAATTGTTAATGGTTTTAAAATATGAGAATGAAGTATTTAATGGTTGTCTCTCGTGTTCAATGATTTTCAGGCAATCCCACTATCAGGTTAATTAATGGCGGGACGCAGAGTAACCAGACAGAGCCGTAACTCTATTCCACCACCACCACCTGTGGGGGAGAATTGTAAGATCCGTACTCCGTAAACCCGGTCTAAACCTTGGTTTTGTGTCGTAGCAGGTCTTCCGATCATCACCGGGTCAGACGGGACGAGCGGATGACAAACAGGTATGAAATCGGACCAAAGACGATCGAATCAACATGATTTTATGTTGACCGGTCGATGGTACCGGTCTTGGTACCGGTCGACCGGTCAGGTCTGCGCAGCTAAGTGTGGAGATCCGAAAATTGACTTCTGAGGGTCCCACTTTCCTGATTTCGAATCCTAAGACTTTCCTAATCCTAATAGGGTTACTAAACCCTAATTCTAGCCTATATAAACACCTTTAAGTCTCCTCAAATCCCTTCCATTGTCTTTCACAAACCCTAGAGAAGAGAAAGAGGTTAGAAAGGATAAGGAGCTAGGAAGAAGAAGAAGGTGTCGCCATTACCGTTCGACGATGCTCACGCTACGCCAGTCAACGGTAAGTGTTTGAACCACTCTTCTTACCCTATCACTCTAGAATAGCTGTATGGGTGGATCAATACCTTGCGAAGTAGGTATTGATCTAAAACCCTAACTGGACCTTAAAACCCTAAGTTGCCGTCAAACCTTATATTCGAGTTCCGAGATGATATTCATCGAAACTAGACTCGAATGAGTTGGGGATAACTCTAACTCAAAGATTAGACTTAGAATGGATAGGAAAAACCTTGGAAATCCATGGAGGATGATCGACGGCAGTCGAAAAACCCATGTATGGTCTTCCGGAGACATACCGGTCGACTATACCGGTTGCACATAGTGCGGCCGGTATGTTGCCACCGGTATCCCTAAGGAGGCTGGTCTGTGGGGACCGGCTGACCATACCGGTCGCCAGTCTTTCCCACAGAGCTGCGACCGGTACATGCCACCGGTCAGCTCTGTGAGTGTATTTTTGTAACCATGTTGGTTTTCGACCAACATGAAACCCTAAGCAATATATTCTAATGAAACCCTAATAACATTGTAGGACTTTGTGACTTTCCGTTTGCATCTTGCGATGTGGAGCAAGCTAACAAACGAGCGTCAGGTAAGGGAATCTGACCTAAACCTAATAATTAATGGACAGTAAGTTGTTAATCACCTGATTATATGTGATGTGATGTTTGTGTATATTCACATGCCATCTTTTAATTTCAGTTACTATTACTGTTCATGCATTGTTAGGATGTGATTGTTAAGCATGTGATTGTTTTCGTTAGTGTGTGGAGTGGGGCATGGGCCTGAGATCGTTCCTCACACTAGCACCTTTTGTAGTATTCTGTCTTAACATGCTTGGTACGGGTGGGGCATCAGGGGAAGGTCGTAGTACGGTGGTCTTCGATATTGATGTTGGCTTGGCCATGGTTATGTGGCACTGTGGTCTCCGAGTCGACGCTGGCTTGTCCACAATGCTTTAGCTCCATCTCTATGCCGTAGGGAGTTATGTTGGGATAGGGTCTACCTGCGTATTGTTTCTATCCTAGTGGGTTAGTTGCGGATAGGGCATCAGGGGAGGTGTGGGAATGCCTTAGCTCTATCTCTATGTCGTAGACGGCTGTGTTGGGATAGAGCATACATTGATGACATATAGGATTGGTTAGTTGCGAGCCCAGTTTGCCAGCCCTGACCAGTAGGGGCTTAGGTACTGGTATGGGTAGAGCATCAGGGGAGGTACGGGGGTATCTTAGCTCTATCTCTATTCCATGATGGGTGCATGTGGGCCAATGGGGGTGTGATCCATGAGGTGCCACACACTCGTGTATAGAGGTGCGGGGGCCACCAAACCTTTCTATAGCACATTGTAAACTTAAAACCAGACCACAGAATAAAATGATTGTTACTCATGCATAATATTGTGAAACTGTCTGATTGTCTTACTGAGCTAAGTTGTGAGCTCATCCTTTGTGTACACATTGTTTTAGATGTTGATTCTGATTACATTGTGGACGACTATGTGAATGCTCCGGCGTATGGTGACGTTGCTGCTTTGAGTGTACAGGCAGGAGAGGACGAGCATGACGCTTCATGCGAGTGCCCTTTCTGCGTGTACCTGTGATCGGATTTTTGTTTATTCGTTTCAGTTATTTTCGTTTGATATTAAAGGGATGTAAAAGATATTTATTTTATATTTGGATTTGAATAATTGGATACTTATTTAATTATCAATAGATACTCAGTTCATTCTATTTTAAAGACTTCCGCTGTACTATTATATTCTGATTGTGGTTATGTGTGATGGTTAGTATGAGTGGACACGGCCTATTCGAGATCCTGGTGTGAACCGTTGGTTCAATGACGGTTTACTCACACCATTCTGGTTGGATCAGAATTGGGGTGTGACAAGAATAGCCAGACACACCCGGAAACACAGGGGAACACGAACACGGCACCGTCCGTCATAAATGGGCAGACAAATCCTACAAATCTGCCAGCTCCACCTACAGACTTGGCCACAGTCGTAATGAACTTGGCCCAACAGCTGCAGCAAATGCAACAGGCACAAGCCACTATACAAGTTGCCATAGGCATAACTCCTCCAGCTGCACAGACACCTCCAATGCCAGTAGGACAGGCAAGCATAGTACCAGGGGGGAGTAACACAGTACCCCACGCACCTCAGACTCCTATCATGCAAGTTCAAGTATAAAATCCTGAGATAGCTCAAGGTGGATATCAATACCAACCACCTATGTATGGAGCATATATCCCACAGCCACTAGACCACTCCAGACTGGTGGAGTGTTTTCTGAAACTGAAGCCCAGAGATTTTAATGGCAAGCCAGCAGACCCTTTATGGTCGACACACTGGGTCGACGAAATGGAAAGAAATTTTATGATGATGACACAAAATGAAGAAGAAAAAGTGTTGTGTGCCACCTTTATACTGAAAGGAGATGCACACCATTGGTGGAGGTCTACCAGGACTTATTTATTAACAAAGCATGCCCAACTGACTTGGGATATCTATAAGGAGGTGTTATTTGAGAAGTACTTTTCGAGAAGTTTCAGAGATTCTATGGAAAGAGAGTTCCTGAGTTTATATCAGGGGCAGATGACCGTGGATGTGTATCAACAGCGTTATGAAGAGCTGTTCTTCTTTGCACCCACCAGTATGCAAGAGGAAAACACCAAGACCCGAAGGTTCGTTATGGGACTTAGGGGAAGCATCTGCGAGCATGTTCTGGGACATGAAAAGAAAATCTATAATGAAGCGGCATAAATTGCTCGAGTTATAGAATGGAGCCAGAAGGAGAGTTATTTCATGCAAAACAGAGGTATAAAAAGGCCAGTTGGAAATTCTTATAACGGAGGGAATAACAAGACATTCAAACCCTTCTGTGCTCAAGGCTTTACCGCTGCAACCAAGACTACTCCAGTAGCTCAACAGCAACAAAAGTCAATTACTGAAGGGATAAAATGTTTTAATTACAGTTAAGTGGGACATATGGCAAGGGAATGTCCTAAACCCAAGAAGCAGCTACATCAAGGACGAGTTTACGCGGTTACATCTGAGGATGCTGCCGCATCGCCTGATGTGGTCACAGGTATGACTTAAATTTTTAGTTAGTTGTATTACATTGTATGAGTATGTAGACTAAACCAAAAATAAATCATAGGTATCGTACCTATAATGAAATTTCTGTCAGAGTACTCTTTGATTCAGGAGCTACTCATTCCTTTATATTTATGACATTTGGAAAGAAGTTAAATCTACCACTTAAATCCTTAGATTGCAAACTACTTGTACGATCACCTATGGGATTAGAAGTGGAGTTAGAAAAAGGTTATGGACCATGTCCAGTTCTTATTGATAAAAAGGCCTTAGATGCAACCTTGATCCAACTTGAGATGGCAGACTTTGACGTCATCTTGGGAATGGACTGGTTAGTTCGGCATTCTATAAACCTATTATGTGCCGAAAAGAAGCTGACATTTAAAGACAAGCAAGGAGCAGAGTTTAATTTTTCGAGAACCAAACTTCCCCGTAAACGAAAGCTCATACTCTCTGCGCTAAAGGCTAAGAAGTGCCTTGAGAAATGAGCAGTCGGATATTTAGTATCTGTGGTCGACCTTACCAAGGAAGCACCACGAATGGAAGATATTGATGTCGTGCGTGACTTTTCAGACGTATTCCCTGAAGAACTACCAGGATTACCACCCAACCAAGCTACAGAGTTTGTTATAGATCTTATACCTGGAGCCGCACCAGTATCGAAAGCACCTTATCAAATGGCTTCTACCGAACTGAAGGAATTGAAAGTACAACTACAAGAACTGCTGGACAAGGGTTACATTCGCCCTAGTATATCACCATGGGGAGCGCCAGTATTATTCGTGAAGAAGAAGGACGGTAGCGTTCGCTTGTGTATAGACTATCGAGAACTGAATAAACTGACAATCAAGAATCGGTATCCATTGCCTCGGATCGATGACCTATTCGATCAGTTTCAAGGTGCCAAAGTGTTCTCCAAGATCGATCTTCGGTCAGGCTACCATCAGCTGAAGATTAAGGACGGTGATATTCCCAAGACAGCATTCAGGACCAGATATGGACATTATGAATTCTTGGTTATGTCTTTTGGATTGACAAACGCACCAGCAACTTTCATGGAACTAATGAACCGGGTTTTTCACGACATGTTGGATACGTCGATTATTGTATTCATTGATGATATATTGGTCTACTCCAAATACGAGGAAACTCATATTAAGAATCTAAACGCCGCTCTGCAGCGACTACGGAAGGAGAAGCTCTACGCAAAATTTTCAAAGTGTGAGTTTTGGCTAAAGGAAGTCGCATTTCTAGGCCATTTAGTATCCGCTGAAGGAATTAAAGTGGATCCCAGTAAAATCGAGGCTATTGTAAAGTGGAAAGCACCGAAGAGCGTTGCAGAAATTAGAAGTTTCTTGGGTCTAGCTGGGTATTATCGACGATTTGTGGAAGACTATTTCCGAATTGCCGTACCTCTGACCAGTTTGACTAAGAAGGGCGAGAAGTATGTTTGGACGGATAAATGCGAGAAGAGTTTCCAAACCTTGAAGGCTAGATTGATATCAGCTCCAATCTTGACCATCCTGATTCCAGGACAACCATTTATCTTGTATACCGATGCGTCAGGACTGGGATTAGGATGTGTACTTATGCAAGGAGAACAAGTAATTGCTTATGCCTCAAGACAAATGAAGACACATGAGAAGAACTATCCAACTCATGATTTAGAATTAGCGGCAGTAGTACATGCTATCAAAATATGGAGACATTATCTGTACGGGGAAAAGTTTCAGATTAAATCAGACCATAAAAGTCTTACTTATCTATTTAATCAGAAGGAGCTGAATATGAGACAAAGAAGATGGCTGGAACTATTGAAAGACTATGATTGTGATATCCAGTATCATCCGGGGAAAGCTAATGTAGTAGCCGATGCGTTGAGTAGAAAGGCAATCATAAAATCTCAGGGAGAGGTTAGCACAACCGTCGCAATGTGTACTACTAGAAAGGTATTCAAGCACGGTAATGAGCAGTTTGTAATAGATGTACCAGATGGATCAGCCAACCAAGGGTTTATTCATCGATTTTCAAATATGTTCGCCGCATTGAAGATTATACCGGATAGTTGATGAAGTAAAGACAGCTATCAAATCAGACCCTTACCTAAGAACGGTACAAGAGGACATCGAAAAAGGTAGGACTAACCCTGAGTTCACCTTGGACGAAGAAAATGTACTGAAGTACAAAGGAAGAATATGTGTACCCGAAACAGAAAACTTGGACATTAGACACCGATTGATGAAAGAAGCCCATACCACCATCTATTCGATACATCATGGAAGTACAAAAATGTATCATGACCTAAAGAAATTATATTGGTGGAGAGGAATGAAAGCAGATGTAGCTAAGTTCGTGTCTCAATGCTTAAATTGTCAGAAAGTAAAGGTTGAACGACAAAGACCGGCAGGACTGTTACAGCCGTTACCGGAACCAGCATGGAAATGGGACTGCATCACTATGGACTTCGTCACAGGATTACCATTGACTCCTCGAGTAGTTGACGCAGTTTGGGTGATTGTGGACCGCCTGACCAAAACAACTCTCTTTATACCTATACGACCGTAGTATACACTGGAGAGGTTAGCTAAGCTGTATGTGGATAACATTGTGCGATTACATGGTGTACCTGAAAGCATTGTGTCGGATAGAGATCCAAGATTCACTTCAAAGTTTTGGGAAGGATTGCAAAAGGCTATGGGTACAACATTGAAGTTTAATACCTCATTCCATCCGCAAACAAACGGACAGTCAGAGCGTACAATTCAGATTCTAGAAGATATGCTTTGAGCATGTGTAATTGATTTTAAAGGATCATGGGATGAAAAATTACCACTGATTGAGTTCGCTTATAACAATAGCTATCAGGCTACTATACAGATGTCACCCTATGAAGCACTGTATGGCCGAAAGTGTCGAACTCCTTTGTTTTGGAATGAAGTTAGGGAACGTAGTATTGTTGGACCAGAATTTGTTGAAGTGACTTGTCGAGTGGTCGACATTATCAAGGAAAGAGTGAGAACAGCTCAGAATCGTCAGAAACAATATGCAGATACCCGACACTGAGACCTTGAATTCGTCGTGGGTGATAAAGTATTCTTAAAAGTATCACCTATGTGAGGATTGAAATGGTTCGGACAGAAAGGGAAATTAAGCCCAAGATATGTCAGGCCATATGAAATTCTAACTAAGCGTGGGAAAGTGGCATACCAGTTAGCACTACCACCATCTATGTCAAGTGTGCATGACGTATTTCATATTTCCTTATTGAAGAAGTATGTCAAGGATCCAACGCACGTTCTAACAGTAGATTTACCTGATTTGACTGATGATTTGACATTTGAAGTAACACCAACTGAAATCACCAGCCGAAAGGTTCAACGACTACGCAACCGTGATATCTATTATGTTAAGGTCACCTGGAGAAGTAGAGATATGGAAGAAATTACATGGGAAGAAGAGAATGCTATGCGAAAGCAATATCCTCATTTATTCAACTCTGAAGGTATGTACAATTTTGAGGATGAAATTTTTATAACTAGGGGGAGTTGTAAGTCCCATATCAAACTAATCCGGTCTTACCACCTTGAACCAGGTCTACCCATCATGGTCGAGCCAAATGGATCAAGTGCGTGAGGGAGATCGCGATCCTAGGTATTAAACTGACCCAAAAACACTAAAATAAGGGGTAGGGTCGCATACCCAGCGAGGCAGGGTCGGACCCCCCAGTATAAAAGTCAGACCCTGAGTTTTTAACCGGGGGTCAGACATTTTAGAACCAGAGGTCGACGGGATCTCCGACCTCCTCATCGACCCCCAGTCTGTCGACAGAAACCGTAAATTAGGAACTTTCCAAATTTCAATGGGATTCTTTCCTAATCTCAATGGGACTTATTTTAGGAGTTTCTACTCTATAAATAGGACGTCCCTAAGCCTCTTTTACTCATTTTAGAACCCTAATTGGATTAAGAGAAAGAGAAGAGAAAGAGAAGAGAAGGAAAGTAAAGAAGAGGATCAAAGAGAAGGCTTCAGAGAAACTAGTCTAATTCTCAGGTATGGATACTATCTCCATGTAATTCTACAGACCTTAGAATAGATAGTGAAGAGGGAATGATCTAGGAGAAACCCAAATCATCCATCCATGGTTAGGTTTTCATAGAAAATCATGGGAAAGATCATAAAAACCATATAGATGAATGAACTACAGTTCTAGACCATAGAACATGTGTGGAATGGATTGTAGAAGCAAGCCATAGGACCCCAAACACGAAGGAATGGACTGTAGGATGAAAATTTGACTAAACCCACAGGGGGTCGCACGGGGGGTCGATGGCCAATCGACCCTACCTGACCCTAACAATCGACCCCCAGTATTCGGGAAGTCCAGAATCTGGGTGGTAGCACCCAGGGTCGATGGAACCTCCGACCCTGGCATCGACCCCCAGTTGACAGCATGCTTTTTAAAATCAGAATTAATTCTAATTAAATTCTATCGACTTGATTAGGTCTTCTAGTGATATAATATTGATATTTAGTTGATTCTTAAAG
This sequence comes from Protea cynaroides, assembly GCA_028583415.1. Lineage (NCBI taxonomy): Eukaryota > Viridiplantae > Streptophyta > Magnoliopsida > Proteales > Proteaceae > Protea > Protea cynaroides. The sequence continues at coordinate 14,621,459 of CM053267.1, read as the reverse complement.
CTTGAAAGAGTATCTACGATCAAGCAAAGGTGAGGAACAAGACCTAAACTAATTGGTTAATAATAAACTATTTTATTCTTGAGTCCAATGCCATGATTGATTATATGCGTGTATGCTTGTTATGTGCATTCCACATGTCATCCAATATTTCTATTATTATTGTTCATGCATATTTAAATTATTGTTTATAACATGATGAAGATGATGATGATAGGAATAGGCATGTGAATGTATGTGTGTGGTTGGTGTGCTTGATGCGAGCGAGTATCAGGGGGAGTGTCATAGGTCGGGCCTCAGCACTCTAGCTCTATCTCTAACTCAAGTCTTGTCTACTGACATTGTCGTATCGCCATTACCTTAGCAGAACTATTACGTCGTAGTGTATGAGGGGAGATGGTCTCGAACCGTGTAGTCTCTGACTCTGCTCGGGGGCCTTAGCCCTATCTCTATGGACGTATTGAGGGATGCTGGGGTGAGGCCTTGGATACACTGATTAGCATTAGAATTGGTTAGTTGCAAGCCCTCGCCAGTAGGGGCTTACGTGTTGGTATGGATAGAGTATCAGGGGAAGTGTCATAGGCCGGGCCTCAGCACTTTAACTCTATCTCTTTTCCATGTTGGGTGCATGTGGGACGACGAGTAACCAGGTTATTTGGGCGGCTTCACACACTCGTGTATAGAGGTGCGGCGGCCACTTATCCTTTCTATAGCACATTGCAAACTTATTTACCAGACCAAAGATATGAATTGAATGCATGCATATATTTGTTGCATTGTTTTGCTTACTCACTGAGCCATGATGTGTGCTCACCCTCTCGACGTCGAATATTTTTAATAGATGATGTAGGTACCATTGTTGAAGATTATATGAGTGCTCCGGTGTATGCACGTGTTGCTGCAATGGAAGCCGAAGACTTAGTGAATACGCATGACTCCTCATGCGAGTGCAACTCATGCGTATTCGATTAGATTTTTCATTTAAATTTATTAAGAAAATGTAATTGATATTTTATTTACTTATGTCTCAGTTGATACAACATAATGTGATACTTTATTTATGATTATTACAACTAGATTCCTCAGTTCATTTACTATAAGACTTCCGCTATTGTGTATTTATTCTGATTATGATTGTGGATGTGCATGGTTTTATTTTTAATGGACATAGCCTATTAGAGATCCTCGATGAACCGTTGATTTATTAGCGGTTCATCACACTATTCTGAATGGTACAGAATTGGGGTGTGACATTACCCATTCTCTTCGTGATGCTTCCACAAGACTTGAATGTCTGGAAAGCGAAGGAGCAGAAGCCAACAAGAGATATGAATATGAGGTTTATGAGACGAATCGGCCGTCTTTGCTACTGAGGATGATAAGATGCCCTTGCAAGAGAGAAGGATGAGGTGAAGGATGAAATGGACAAGACAAACGCTACAAGAACTACAACTTGCAAAGCCTTAAAGAGGGTAATTGCTTTGGATAGAGAAAAAGTGAAGTGGTTGGAGAAAAAGATGTTGGGATATTTATGTGTGGACTTGATTAATTACTGGACCCATTGATCAGTGGGAGTCTGTATTACTAAGTTAGACCAGTTCGGTCTGGTTTGTCACAAGATGAAGAGATAGACAATCCCTTGTACAGGTGTGGGACTAATTAGGGTTTTGTGATAGTATTATATATACTAGGTCATGAGTCCCCTTAGCCGTAGTAGTTTTTTTCTCTCTGTACCCACGAGCAGTGAGAATCGTGTGGAACCTTTACAAGCTGTGGAAGACCGTGATCAAAGCTTTAATACCATTATTGTTTTTTTTCTACTCTCAGATATGTCTCTACTATTATTGATTACATTGAATATCATTGTATTTTAGATATCTGTATGGATATTAGGGTTTGGGATGAAGCACTATGAAAGTGAAAAAAAATTCTAACCATTGGTATCAGAGCACACCATACAGACCTAGGATCGATGGTTAATGATTGCAGAGACTGTAAGTATGATTGGATTGAAAGTGGGAGAAATTTTTCTTCCCAATTCTTCGTACAAACATTTTTAGGTTTAGGACCTTAGAAATTTTTTTTGAACCGGTAAAAAGTAAAACAAATTATACAAGGTTGTAGGGTTTGGAAAGACGAAGCCGCTAGTATAAAGAACTTTGCTGGCGGCCACCGGATGTGCCCTCACGAGCCTGTAGAAAAAGTGCTTGAGATCTATGTGCCAACTAGGGTTTTAAAAAAAAAAGTGGCAATTGACCCGGTCATCACCGGGTCAACTCAAAAACCCTAACGGGTTAGCCAGCCCAAACTGAGTTGACTCGGCCTGACCCATTGACAAGTATGGGTCACTTACGTGGGACCTGACTGGCCTTTGACCTGCTCCAGTCAATAAACCTGTGAACCTGGTCAACGACCCGAGTTGAACGACTCGATAACCCACCTACTTGACCCGAGTACCCGACCAAAGCCCTAAAATATTGACCCGGATACCCAAAAATTTGACTGGGTTGGGCAGCTTTTGAACAGGGTTTGGTTTGTTGAACCGATTCGTTGGTTCATCCTTGTTAGTCGACGGTTCGGTTTGAGGGAAACATAAAAAAAGAGAATATATATTCGGTTCTATTCAAAATGAATCAACCCGATCCTGGGTGAACCGACCCAGACCGAACCAACTCAATTAGAACCGAACCGGATAAGATTAAGGGTCTGTTTGTTTGTTGACCTTAAATCTAAGGGAATTAAATCGTGATTACGGGAGCGTGGAAGGTCCGTTTTGATTGCAGTTTTTTGCAGTATACTCTATTTTTGATACTCTTCAATCTGGTATGATTTTTGGAACATTTAGGTGCATTGAAAAATATATTTTCATCAAATAATACTCTTTTGGAGCCCATTTTATAGTATTTCTACTGATTTTTCTTGAAGTTCTTATATCAAATTGATTGTTGAGTTAATGTGCATGTGTATATGAATATTTAGACTTGTAGAGTTATATTTTTAAATATTCATGGTTATATATATATATATATCCCACATGAGCTGCAAGTTGAGATTTTTTCATATTATGGTGGAATTTAGTGTGACCATCAAAGTGGTAACCTTATTTCATTATGATGTGTTCAAATTCAAGAATCTATGCTCTATAGATGTTTTAGTTTAATAGTATTCAGGTGACATTGTCTAAGTCTGTTCAAACATGTGTATATTTTTTTTAACTTTTAAATTGAAGGGATTTACATGCAAAGTAAAGTAAATTTAATATCCAAATTTAATATGAAATGATTTGAAATTAGGAAATAGTCATATGGGAGCAATGATGACAAATCGTTTTTTTTTTTTTTTTAATTTTAAAAATTTTCACTTATTTTTCCTTTACTTTCTTTTGCAACCAAATCGAACCTAATCGGTTACACCAGTTATAAACAAAAGTGAAGTGGAAGATGGATTACATTATTACTCTTCAATTAAAAGTTTGACCACAGACCATACAATCATGGCATATTTAAAGGGTATGGCTCCTTGACACTGCAAGCAAAATTAGAGGGGTGAGGGTTACAGTATTATAGGCAACTCGTAAATAAAGAGGATAGAATGGAAGCTTTGTAAATAGGGAGAGTTTTAGCTCGCAGTGTCAACCTATATGACACCTGAATCGGTGTCATAGAGATTATCCCATATTTAAATTGATGAAAATACCTTAACAAAAGACAGTAACAAAAGTGCACTGCTTATTTCTCCAAATATCTTATGGGATTTTTTTTTTTTTTTTCCCACTTAGGCACTGTTTGTTACTTTGTAAAATGTTGTGATAGGAAAATTTTCTTATAAAAAAAAAATTCATTTGAAAAGTAGGCAATGTTTACATGTTTGTTCCGTTTGTTTTGACGTAAAATTTTACATGTGACATTTTATATGTTAAAATTTTTTTCAATGTTTGTTTCTAAAAAATAAAATATAGTGATCTCTAAGGATGGAAAAGAAAATTCGACTTTCTTGTCCCTCCTATAAACAAATATGGAAAAAAGTTTTAACATACAAAATTTTATATTAAAACAAATAGTCATAAGAAATTTTCATGTAAAATACGTGAAAATTTTACAAAACAATTTACCGCAGGACAAACCATAATTTTAACTGACCACATACAGAGACAAAACCTGATCAACAACCAACAAGGATAGAGAGGGCAAGGTCCAAGTCAGCCTTGTTTGTGGTGGCACGAAACAATTAAAATCTCACAACCAACCTCACATATGCTTGAATGATTTCATTTTTATTAAATTTTTTTTCATTTAACAGCGTGGGTTCCTACACAACTGCTAAGGTACCATTGCCCAACAAAATCATTATGATGCTTCAAAAATTGAATAGATCGAAAAGACAAGAAGAAAAAAACCCATGCATGGTTTGTCAAGATTGAGATGTAGAACCAGATTGCAAATATCTGTCCACGCAATGATTAAAATGCCAAATCACATCGTCCACGTGGCAAAAAATAGAGAGCGTGCGAAAGACTCCTAAAAAATGTGAGAAAAACTTGTAACTGGTTTTGGGTGGCATGGATCAGGACCATCAGGTACCTTACTAAAGAAGAATAGTGCTCTTTCTAAGAGTAGGTCATATGGTGAGCAAGGCGCTGTAAGTGTCCGTACATGGCGAGAATGAGCCGTTTGCAATCACAAATTTCTAACCGTTCCGAAACTATGTGTACTGATATTTTTCCTATATTCCAGAAAAACTTTTCCAGTACAATACCAAAATTGTGGATAGGGAACCATCCAAAGGTCATCAAGTATGGTACGAAACAGAAAAGGCGATGCTTGCATACATTGGAATTAAGAGATACCATACTCATTTCAGCTAGCAAATAAATAGGTTGCCTAGCAGCGGTTACGACGAACACAACATCGAAAATAGCCATTCATGACACAATACAACTTCCATGCGATAATGCCTGTGCAACACATAACAAAATATGCCGGTGTAATGGTAACGGCCACCACCGAAGTGATGGGTTAGGGTTCAGGATGTCCAGCACCTTAACGATTACGGGTTGGAAACAATTCAAGTCGGGTCAGGTCGGGTCAAAAGAGACCTGTTGAGCACCAAGTTCAGGATTGGCCATCCAAATGCTAAACTCAATCCAGTTTTTGATTAATTTGAAATTATCAGTTAGAAATTGGGTCAGTTTTGGTGAAGAAAGGCTTAGAAATTCATTATCTAATATCATCATGAGCTTACTTTATGGCACTGAAAGGCGGATTGTAATCCTCTCATGCCCCTCATGCCGGCATAAGGAAATCTAGTGACTGTTATCCACTGTGCGTACATATTGATGTATTGATATATGCGCACCGTTGACGACAGCCACTGAATTTCCTCATGTTCGCATGAGGGACATGAGAGGATTCCATTTCAGTTCGAAGCAATGCCCCTAAAGCTAGTTCCATCCACATGAACAATACAATTATCATTAAGGCCCAGCAACCTGTAGTCAACACTGCAGCAAAACAAAAATAAAGGCTTCCAGTTTCTCGTAAATGATGTTTTGACTGGTCATTTCCTTCATTGTCTGATGGAAATTATGGACCACTGTGCAAAAGGAAAAAGAGTTCAAGTGGTGGTCAATGATAGTGTCACATTTGAAGTTTGAAATAATAAAAAATGAAGTCCTGGGTTTTAGATTTTCAAGATTTCACCGAGACAGCTTTTGTAAACACATAAGAAGAAACTTCTCTGAGATTTCCGAGATCTCGCCAAGATTTTAACATTGATTCTAAGCCAATGCAAACCCAAAGAATGACATTATTATTTTTCATCCAAGCATAAAAATGACTCAATAAACACAAATGCAGCTAGCATTATGGAGACTTGTATAGGGAAGCAACTGAAGAAAAAAGAGTTGTGAATGCTACTGACCTCCAAGGACAATTAGATCACTCCATCTAGTACAATGATCCCTAACCTAGAGAGTCTTCAGTGCAGAACTAAATTACAAGATTTTCATATTTTGTAGCTCTCCACATCATTTTATATTGTTATTGTTAGTAACGTTGTCACGGCGATTACAGTGGGAGGCTGCTTGAGCGCTTAGGCAACAAAGCAAGTCGACTGAACAACATTAAGGCGTTGTAAATGTACATCTTCCATTAGAGGATTTAGACAAACGAGAAGGGTTTGGGGCATCAATTTGAATTTTTTTAATACATAACTTATTAAAACAATAAGCATGATCCAATGGCGAGCATTCTCTCTCTCTCTCTCTCACACACGTGTACGCACACGCACACACAGAACAACACAACCTGTGAGCCTTCCAACACACAAGCAGACATGTGTAACATGTGCACATTACACATTTTGAGAGGGGCGGGGGGAGAGAGAAAGAGATCCCTCAAGTTTTACCACCCACAAAACCATTATAAAGCTTTCTAACAAGCAACATCCCTGAGGTTCCAATTACTCACACACAAGCCACTTTTCTCATGTTCTACAGTTTTAACTCCCACATCAAACCAGAAAGATTCAATGCTGTCTTAAGAATCAATCCCAAAGAACATATCAAAGACTTGATTTAAGAATCAAGCAGGTATGGACCAAGCTGGCAGGCTTTTATAGGAGCTTGCTGCAGTAATGTCAGGTACATCACATGGTCCAATACAGAGCAGTGGCAAGGTGACCCATTGCAGGCTTCTAAAACCCAACATGCATTGATGAAACCACAAGAATGGATTCAGGCAAAGACCAATCAAGACTGCTCAAATAACAATCATGGAATACATAAAATTATGCTGAAATATAAAAAATTAAAACAGTCAAGGTATATCTTTGGATGCTATCAATCAATATGATTTGAGCCTCGTCTCCCCTCTGATTCAGTGATTCAACCCCAGAAAGATTTTACCATTTCTCATTTCAGGTTTGCTTTTTATTGTTGTTGTAAGAGAGGCAGTCAAACAGAGAATAACTCAAAAAAGTGGTCAAAATTCCTTTTACCTGATCTCAACCGTAATAAAATGCTGGGAGGCACACAAACCCTCTTCCAGTTCAAATGAAATTATAAAAAATAAGATCTTTCGCCTTTAGCCGCTTCAGCGACAGAAAGAAAATGAGGAGACCGGGAGGTCACATGGGTAAGTCTTCCCCGCTTTCATTGCTTGGATTCGATTCCACCGCGGATGTGAGCCCCATTGGGTTTCTTGGGCAGGAGAGGAACGATAGTGTCCCGCGCGGAGGGAGCCGGCCCAACAGTCTGGCCGTGGTTCTAAATCAGAAAAATTAAGGATAGGGCTGATAAGGCAGAAGCAAAATACCACTCAAAGCAAGTATGACTCCACAACCGTACGGCCAAACTTCTCTTGCACATCCTTGGGAGTTTCAATCTAGACAATGCAAGAAATGTAACAAATAATCAACATGAATCTTGGAAATAAACAACTGGAAAGAAACCAGGAAATGAACCAAGACTTGTACTAAGAGGAATATTAATATTTACCGCATTCAGAGCTATAAAAAGAGCCTTGACTGTGTTATGAGGGTTCCTCGAACCAATGACCTAAAAATAAATCAAAATTAAAAGAAAAACACTTTAAATTGATAAATTTAAAGACCTAAAAATAAATCAAAATTAAAAGAAAAACACTTTAAATTGATAAATTTAGATAAAGAAAACTTAAACTATAAAAATGCCACCTATGCAACATGGGAAAAAAGTTTAGCACGTTACCTTGGACTTGACATTTTTTAAACCAGCTAAATTTAGGATCGTTTCGACAGTTCTACTCGCTTTCATCCCCGTTCTTGTTGGAGCAGGCCAGAGGTATATCTGAGAGAACAAACAAGTTTATGACTAATGCTGCCTGAAGAACAAAGGGGGACAGGTTCGTCCAGCCATGCAACTTTAATAGGATTGGATTTTGAAGTTCACTGTGGAGGTTGAAAAATATTAAGAATGAAGGAAAAAGTTTTTTGACCATAATGAAGAGGGGAGGGAGAGAAAAAAGGTCAGATTGATCAACCTTGGTCTTCTTATATTTGGTTTGTACAGCATGCGCAATTGTATGCTCCTCATGTCTTTCAACATAATGGAGATTTTGGAAACACTTTTCATATGCCTATACATTGGAAAATCAATCAGGAAACAAATGAATAGATATAATGAATATAACAGAAGCAATTAAAACAGACGAGGAGAGAAACTTGGGAAATAATCCAATATCTAAAGGATCTCTATAAAAAAGGGGATTATCTAGCAGTAAAAGAACCATGAATCCAAAACCAATTGATAATGTATAAAGTCTGGAGAATAAAATGGTAATTTTCATCAAGTATACCAATACTCGGACTCAAATGTTATTGCAAAATAATGGAATGGTAATAATAACAGAAACATAGTCCAAATTTCTTTCTAGTGTATAGGCCATAGTTTGCTGGTTTCCTGCAGAAATTTGATATCAGGTCTTGTTGAAATAATAAAGAGAAAATGCTTGGCTTGTCAAAATATGATAGAGGCATTCTCTATTTATAGGAAAAGAAATTTGTTTTTACATAAATACACCAATCAACCACTACCTACCAACCACTTATCATAAATATTGTATGATGACCAACTATTCATCATAAATATGATATGATGACTATGGTAACTTATCCTACCAATATTGACTTTTACCTTACCTACCAAAGACTTTTATCTTAGCCTACCAATATTAACTTTAACAACTTACTAAGATAAACTTACAATTACAACACTCCCCCTCAAGTTGGGGCATAAATATCAAACATGCCCAACTTGTTAATAATAGAAACAAAGCTCTTATTACTAATAAGAGCTTTTGTAAAGACATCTGCTAACTGAGCATCAGACGAAACAAAGGGAACACATACAACTCTTTGTTCTAGCTTCTCCTTGATGAAATGACAATCGATCTCTACGTGCTTAGTACGATCATGTTGAACAGAATTATGTGCAATGCTGATTGCTGATTTATTGTCACAATACAAGCGCATAGGCAATTCAACTGGAACACATAAATCCTGAAGAAGGCCACGAAGCCAAAGGAGTTTGCAAATGCCATGAACCATGGCTCGAAACTCAGCTTTAGCACTAGACCGAGCAATAACAGCTTGTTTCTTGCTCCTCCAAGTAACAAGTTTGCCTCCAACAAACATGCAATAGCCTGAGGTAGATCTCTTGTCATCGTGACACCCACCCCAATTGGCATCAGTAAAGGCCGCAATACGAAAATGGCTATGAGGAGAGAAAAGAACACCTTTTCCGGGAGCGGATTTCAAATATCGTAAAATCCTATATGCAGCCTCTAGGTGAGAGGAATAGGGATCATGCATATATTGACTGATCACACTTACAGCAAAAGCGATGTCAGACCAGGTGTGTGCATCAATCGTCCAACCAACCATTGATAGCTACCTTTATCAACAGAGTCCCCAACCTTGTGCTTGAGATGAGATTGAGGCTCTAGAGGAATATCTGCTGGTTTACAACCCAACATTCCTGTCTCTGATAAGAGATCTAGAGTGTATTTCTGTTGTGAGAGGAAGATACCTTGAGCTGAATGAGCAACTTCGATCCCAAGAAAATATCTCAGCTTACCAAGGTCTTTGATTTCAAATTCTGTCCCCAAGTAAATCTTCAGGTCGGGATATTTCGTCAGCATTACTGCCAGTGATAACAATATCATCTACAATAGACGATCAAAACTGTAATGTGCTCACCAGTCTTTTTGATAAACAAAGTATGATCAGCATTACTTTGTTTATAACCAATCGATATCATAGCTCGATGGAAACGACCAAACCACGCTCTTGGAGATTGTTTCAGACCATACAAAGCTCGCTTCAACTTGCAAACTTTGCCATGAGTTTTTTGAGAAGCAAATCCAGGAGGGATGTCCATATAAACCTCCTCTTCAAGTTCCCCATGGAGGAAAGCATTTTTTACATAAAGTTGCTGAAGATCGCATCCTTGGTTAACTGCACATGAGATGATTACTCTAACAGTGTTCATTTTTGCTATTGGAACAAAAGTTTCCTGATAGTCGATCCCATATGTCTGAGTGAATCCTTTAGCAACTAGCCTTGCTTTATATTTGTCTACAGATCCATCATCCTTTTGTTTGACAACAAAGACCCATTTGCATCCTACAGGTTTCTTTCCTGGAAGGAGAGACACCAAATCCCATGTGTCAGTCTTCCCAAGTGCACTCATCTCTTCATTCATTGCCTCTTTCCACCTTGGACTTGCTAATGCATCCTGCCAGGAGTTAGGTGTGGAAATAGACGATAACAAAGAAACAAAAGTACGGAAGGAGGGAGACAGAGAATCATATGCAACAACATTAGAGATGGGATGTTGAGTAGATGTTTTGATGCTCTTACGAATAGCAATAGGTAAGTCAAGACTAGGATCACTAGGAGAACCACTAGGAAGAAGAGACTTACCAGAGGAAGGATTTGGAAGACTTGAATTCGGAATGGAGGACGACTAGCTAGGTGGAGTGGTGGTGGTCTCTGGCAGTTGCTTACGTCGAACAAATACTTTGAGAGGTGGTTGAGCCGGTTGAGAAGGCTCCCCTTGAGGTTGGGACGGAGTTGAAACCTGTTCCTGACTTGTTACACCTTCAACATCAGTTTCAGCCACTATTGGAGACTTCATCGGAACAATGATAGGCACATCTTCCAGAACATCCCGAGTAAAAGACTCCCCCTGAAGAGGGGTCGGATAATAAGCTTCAGACTCATGAAAGATAACATCCATGGTGACCACCAGTCGTCAAGTCGAAGGATGATAGCACTTGTAACACTTATGAGTAGCAGATTAACAAAGGAAGATACAACGGAGTCCCCAAGGATCGAGCTTGCCATGGGCATGATGGTTACGAGCAAACACCACACAACCAAAAACCTGAGGCGAAACCACAAAAGAAGAGGCGCCCATGAGCACATCAAGAGGGCAGCGATAGGCCAAGACACGAAAAGGCAGCCGATTGATAAGGTAGACTGCCATAAGAACTGCATCACCCCAATATTGAGGAGGGACAGTCATAGTGAACAAAAGAAACCGTGCCACTTCCAAAATGTGACGATTCTTTCGTTTAGCGACACCATTTTGAGCAGGAGTATCGACACAGCTAGTCTGATAAATGATTCCATGATCAGACAAATATAACTAGAAAGACCCATCAATGTACTCTTTGCCATTATCAGTTCAAAGAATTTTCACTTCAGCATCAAACTGGTTCTGAACCATCTTATGAAATAACTGAAAACAGTTGGCCACATCACTCTTCTGCCGCATCAAGTAGATCCAAGTGATACGACTAGAGCAGTCAATAAAGAAGACAAACCATCGGTAGCCAGAAGTGGATACACAACGTGTAGGGCCTCAGACATCGGAATGGATTAAACCAAAAGGAACTAAATTTCTATTATCAGAAATAGGATAAACAGCTCTAGTTTGCTTTGCAAAGATGCAAGCATCACAAAAGAAATCACTGGGATTACATTTCTTAAAAACTGGAAACAAAGTAGATAAAATTTTAAGAGAATGACCCAAACGACAATGCCATCGATGTAACTCAAATAAAACAACAGTAGAGGATTCGGGGTGAGAAGCCTAAGCTGCCAAAGGTGATGGAGAACAATCAAGCAAGTACAGACCACCAACCACTTTACCACTGCCAATCGTACAACCCGAATTCAAGTCCTGAAAGACACATCGATCAGGAAAAAATGTTACTTTAAAGTTCAAATCACAAGTAAGACTACTAATAGAGAGAAGATTAGTAGAAAACTTCGGAACATGTAAGACAGAGGAAAGGGATAAGGAAGGAGTACACTGGATAGAGCCCTTGCCCGAAATAGTGGAAAGGGAACCATTAGCAACACTTACTTTACTATTGCCAGACAAAGGGAAGTACCGAAAAAATTGATTAGAGGATCCAGTCATATGGTCAGGGGCACCCGAGTCGACTATCCAAGGAACAAAGACTACTGAGGTACAATGGCCACCAAAAGAAATACCTGAAGGGTAGAAGGAGATGGAGCAGAAGGCACTGGCAGGTTTCCTGGCAGGATGGTGGCGGACGCCGCAGATGGCGTTGAGGAAGGTGATGAGTCTAACCTGGTCATTAGACGGTGCAGAGTTAGCAACTCCTCTTGAGAGAGGGAAGAATCTTGAGGAATATCGTCAGCGGCACTATGGTGTGCCGTGGCGGAGGCTGGATGACCTAGACCACGAGTATCGGAAGGACGGCCATGTAATTTCCAGCATTTAACTCGAGTATGTCGTTCTTTCCCACAGAAATCACACTTCATAGGAACCTTATCAGAGGCAGAACGATTACTAACACCGCGAGTTAGACCTCCACAAGATGAGAAACCAAAGCCAGAATAAAGAGCTGAGCGTTCTTGCGTCACAGGGAGGACCATAGCAGTGCGGCGACTATCCTCAGAAGACAACATAGCATAGGCCTGCTCAAGGGAGGGTAACGGATCACGATTAAGGACATGAGCCCTAATCTGATCAAACTCAATATTTAGACTAGCAAGAAAATCGAATACCTGAAGGTTGTCCTCCCACTTTTTAAAGGCAGTTGCATCTGTATCACAGGTAGCAGTAAAAGAACCATAAAAATCCAACTCTTGCCACATACCTCGTAGAGTGGAATAATATTGGGAAATAGATAATTCCTTTTGTTTGGTCTCATGAATCTTCTTCCGGAGTTCATAGCATTGGGCAGTATTACCAACTTGAGAATAGGTGGATGTGGCAGTCTTCCATATTTGAGCGGCAATGTCAAGAAGAAGATTAACCCCTGGAAATAAATTGATCCATGAAGTTAATAAGATATGACATGACCAAATAATTGGAAGTAACCCATTTATCCTGAAAAGGACCGGTAGCGGTAGGCTTAACAGTGTCCTCTGTAAGGTAACCAGAAAGACCACGAGAACCAATAGCAAGATAACATGAACGAGACCACATCAGATAATTGCTCCCATCTAACTTGATGGAGCAAGTAGGGAACGAAGGAAGGTTACGAGAAAGGACTCCTTCCTGTCCAGTTGAGGCAGATGAAATCTCAGACATGATTGCTGGTCAACGCTAATCACAAAAAAGGCACAACATGTAAACAAATATCCGGAAGTTTCAACTCAACATACCAACTTCTAGAGAAAGCATCAAGAAATCACGATTCAACTTGTGATCTAGATCTGCATGGTGTAAGAGGCCCTTGGTGGGAGAAAAAAAAACTCACCACCATGGGTAAAGAGGAAAGAGACCAAAGCGACGGTGGGAGGCGACAGTAAACCGAGTCGAAGAGAAACGAGAACGACGGAGTCTTACGGCGGTGACTGGAGGCTAAGAGAGAGTTAGGATCTTAATATTGATCCTAGCTCTGATACCATGTTGAAATAATAAAGAGAAAATGCTTGGCTTGTCAAAATATGACAGAGGCCTTCTCTATTTATAGGAAAAGAAATTTGCTTTTACATAAATACACCAACCAACCACTACCTACCAATCACTCATCATAAATATTGTATGATGACTAACTACTCATCATAAATATGAGATGACGACTATGGTGACTTATCCTACCAATATTGACTTTTACCTTACCTACCAAAGACTTTTATCTTAGCCTACCAATATTGACTTTAACAACTTACTAAGATAAACTTACAATTACAACAGGTCTGTTAACTGGTGGTCATACATTTAAGTCCGGAAGCAGCAATGAAGCATATCTTATCTACTTGAAGATAACCTGTTTTTCAGACTTCATTCTAACCATTAAGAATTGATTCTTTATTTTAGACCCATTTGTCATGTACGAGTCCAACTCGATGCATCAATTTCGACCTGTCTTTAAGAACCGAAGACATGACAGAAGGTATCAAAATAAAAGATGCAACAAGTGTAAGCCTAAAGGCAGTACAGTATAAAGTTAATGGTCTCTCATCCTTTTGGGAAAAAATAGTAGAAATAAAGATAAAAGAAACAATAAATAGCCATCCCTTCCCTCCTCCTCCTCCACCCCACCCCACCCCACCCCACAACACAAAAAACAAAAGAATATGATTGAACCACAAATTTAGGGGAAGAAGGGGTACAAAATCAAAAGATACTATCAAATGCCTCGGCTGAGTTTTAGTTTTCGCATATGCACATTCAAAATTCATACTATGTTCAGTCATAAATATACAGCAAATGATGATAGAATTCAGAGCTTCAACAACAACCAGTGTTTTGACGGATCATTGGACCAGTCAGCCTACCTACTGTCAGACCATTCAGAATATTGACTGCCAGGCCCGAATGACCCATATCAGTCAGCCCCAGGATTTGTGGACTTCTCTGAACCGCTGAGACTTGTCAATGAACCTTCCAGTCCAAATGATCAGATTTTTTGAACCAGTGAAACTATACAAATGTAGCACCGATGGCCATAAAAGTTGAGACAAATTAGGATTTTTCTTTTATTGCATCACTTTTCTTTGCAGTTAATTTTGGGCAGTCAAACCTTGTTCGCTCTGAATGATTTTGCTGCCATCTGACAAATTTTTAAGTTGCCTACCTCAAGGTTTAAAATCTCAGATTTCGGTATCATCTCGGTCAGACTGAGATTTCCAAGATCTCACTGAGAGACTGCATTTTTTGGTAATGGTTGAAAGTGCACATGTAAAATGGAGCCAATATAGTGAGCAACAGGTGAAGATTCCCAAAATTTCCAAGATCTCACCAGAATTTGTCTAATTTGGTCCGTGGTCCAACCGAGACTTCCGAGATCTCAGAGTCTTTTAATTCAGATGTTCTTTTGTCTCGGTGAGGTCGAGATTTTATTCTATGGTCAACCTAACAAGACTAAGATCTTGCCATTCCAAGATATATCGGAAAGTTATGACTGACTAATTGAAGGGGTGTCAATCATTCACAAGATTTCTATTTTTGGATGTGTAGTTAGTTAAGAATTTTAGAAAGGGTATTTTGGTCTTTCAAAAAATGTAGCTCTGATTACAGTTTAGTAGTCCATTCATATGTCATACTAAAGATCTTAATTCACCACTCTTATCGCAGGTTTTAGGTAGTTTGATCATCATCCCATCTTCTCCTTCCCTTTGAGGGCTGCAGTTCAAAATCCTATGTTTCTGACACAGAAACCGTTATTTATTTCATTTCAACCAGATAAATCAAAAAGGACAGCAATGGAATTCAAGTCCATGCTTCCACTACGTTAACTACAGTCTCAGCGCCTGGCCAAGGGAGGTATGCTATGTCATTAGAAATTTTTGAAACTCCTAGTCAGGACAAATTGAATAGAGAAAACAATACCTTAGCCACCATGCTAGAAGCTCTCAGTATTATATAGACCCTTTTAATGCAGTTTGACATTTACACCATATCAGACATAATCAGATCAGACAACTGGGATTGTTAGACTGCACTGTTTGACCACTGGACCACCAAGGCAGAATAAGCAATGTGTAGTCCAATATTAAATACATTCACTCCGACAAAAGGCATCAGGAGGGGAAAAAACACTACATCGGAGGCCTAATTGTTATGAAATCATTCAGTATCACTAAAAGAACCCCAGTAATCAGAAGAAATACAACCCTAAAACTGGACTGAAGAATGTTTGACCTAACAAGCATTTCTATTTTAACCAAGTAAAAAAAGAAGTTTAAAAGGAGACTGTTATTTTAGTCTTGATCTAGTGTCAACAAACTTCTCTCAGTTAATAAAACATACGCATGGTTCACATAATGCATGTGTGCCTTACACTTTGGGATGTAAGCCTCTATGGCTGCATGTAGAGGCATGTATCTCCTTGCATTAAAACATGATATTCTGAAGCAGGAAATTGAATTATTTCTTGAGACTCTTAAGACATGAATGGAATGATTCCAGATGATAACTAACTACCATTATAAGAGGAAAAAAAAAAAGAAAAAGTCACCAGCTTACCAATTAATAACCTGCAAAAAGCAGCCAAACAACTAGAAAGCATATAGTACATACCTTCTGTAGAGCAATAGGAACTGCTGGACCCTTTGCTTTAGCAAAACCCACAACTCCATGATAGTTACCACAAGCTAACATTGCCGTGTATTTAATCACTTGCCCACCCTAGAACACGGATAGAAAATAAAGAACAATTTTGTTGAAGATTAATCTAACATCTATTTGAATAGAAGATAGCAGTACCTTTGTGACTTTACATGTTCGATTAACATCAATTAACTTCACATCAAAACCCTGCCATATTTTGAGATGCAAAGTTCAATATTATATTAAAAAAAATAAATAAATAAATAAAAGTCATATACAACAAGAAATGGGAAAAAAATAAATAAACAAAAACTTAAGGCTCTCTTTGGTATAATTTATATTTCTGTTTCTTATCTTTTGTAAGAAATCATTTCTCAGAATAATTTATCGGCAATAAACAGAAATCATTTGATTACCATTAAACAGAACATATTCTAAAATGATCAATAGGTGTGGTATGCCAAATATGTGTTGGATCGTATTGGCAACCCTAGAGGGAGGTGAATTGGATAATGCGGAATCTTACCCAAAATCAAGCCTCCCACAAAATGTTAGTGTGCACAATTGCAAATAAACAAAATGGGCAAAGTAGAGAAGATGCACAATGTAAAATAACAGAGAGAATGAAAAAAATAGAGAAGAAAGGAAAAGAGAAGAGATGAGTTTGTTGTAACCTTGGGAGCATAGTTCTAAATTTCGGCCAAAATTTCAGTTTTGGTCCGAAATGTTTCGAAATTTCACTGGTCCGAAATGAAACCAGGTATTGAAATGGGAAAGTACCAAATTTAAGTTTCGGTCAACCCCTCAAGCATATATATGCTAGAGCATATATATCAATCATGCCCAGTTTATTACAAATATAAGCAAGCCTCCCACTCCCTAGAGACTTAGTATACGCATCAGCCAGTTGTTCTCTTGTACGAAAATGACTTGGAGAAATAATCTCTCGCATAAGCTTTTCATGAACAAAGTGATAGTTGACCTCAATGTGTTTCATTCTCTCGTGAAACACAGGAATATAAGCAATGAGGATAGCAGCTAGGTTATCACACCACAACTGCGTAGAAGATTTGTCCAGAAAATCAAGCTCAGTTAACAACTGTTTGACCCACAACTCACATGTGACGTGCCATAACACGATATTCAAACTCTACACTGAACCGAGCAACAATAATCTGCTTCTTGCTCTTCCAGGACACAAGATTTTCGCCAATGAAAGTACAGTATCCAATAGTAGACCATCTATCAATAGAGAAACCGGCCCAATCAGCATCTGAAAAACCTTCAACACGTCCATGTCCATGGTACAGTAGACCACGGCCTGGAGTCTTCTTGAGATATCATAAAATACTAATAACAACATCCCAATGAGGCATCCAAGGAGAGGACATGTAGTGATTCACAACACTGACCGAGAAGGCCACATCCGGACGAGTCACAATCAGATAATTCCACTTGCTAACCAGCCTATGGTACCTCTCAGGATCAATCAAAATATCACCATCATCAGCTGTAAGTTCGACATTAGGATCCATTGCAGTATCCACAGGCTTGGATCCTAACATCCCTCTCTCAGTGAGCAAATCCAGAACATATTTCCTTTGAGAAAGAGAAATACCTTTTTGTGATTGAGTCACTTCAACTCCCAAAATGTATTTCAATCGACCTAGATCCATGGCATGAAACTTTTGCTGTAAATGAGTCTTCAAACTCTCAATACTTGTTCGATCATCTCTTATAATCATTATATCATCAACATAAACAATGAGGAATCCTTCCTGCTCCAAACTGATAATAAAACACTGAGTGTTCACTATCACATCGTGACATTCCAAAACTGAGAACAGCCTCAGTGAAACAACCAAACCGTGCCCAAGGTGATTGTTTCAACCCATAAAGTGACTTATTGAAACTACACACAATCCTAAACTCCCCCTAAGCAACAAAACCAATTGGTTACTCCATATAAACCTCACCATGGAGATCACCATGTAAGAAAGCATTTTTTACATCAAGCTGGTGCAGTGGCCAATGATTAGAAGCAGCAAGAGAGATCAAAATCCAAACCGAAGCTAGCTTGGCCACAGGAGAAAATGTATCCAAATCATCAACGCCATAGACCTATGGATAGCCCTTGGTGACCAAGCGAGCCTTCAAACAAGCAAGAGAACCATTAAGATTAACCTTAACCACATAAACCCAACGATCACCAGTAGAAAACTTACCCACTAGTAAGGGCACAAGATCCCAAGTGTGATTGTCCTCCAATGCCAAAAATTCATCCTCTGTAGCTGTCCTCTAGCCAAGACTAAATAATGCGTCTACACAAGACTTAGGTAGGGGATGACTCTCAAATGTAGTCAAACAAGAATGAAACAAAAAAGAAAAACCGAATGAAAGCATAAAGTTCGAAATTGGATGTTGGGTACAACTCCGAACTCCCTTATGATGAGCAATAGTTACATCAAGCTAGAAGGTAACTCAGGACCAAGATTTGTAAGGGATTTCACATTCACTTTAGATACAGGATCAAATCCACCCCATCATTCATAGTTCTAGCAGCCTGGCGTGAATGACAACTCCATCTCAAGAATCCAGAATTTTGAACCTGATCAAAGCACAAAACCAGATCTTCTGAAGAGATGATGGGGATAAGGCAAAAATTTGATGGCTTTGGGGAAGAGTCGGTGAAGGTGGCCATAGGTTGTCGGTGGAAAAGCTCTGCTATCAAAGTGGAAATCATAGTTGTCAAGGCAACAAGGCGATCCAAGGCGTTTGGGGCCATTTTGGCCGCCTAGACACCGCCTAGGAGACCAAGGCGTTCCCAGTGTATTTTTTTTTATTTCTAAAATATTAATATATATATATATATATATATATATATATATATATAGAATGCTATATATATATATATATATATATAGCATTTTATATAAATAATCAACATTTAAAACATAGCTTAATTAATACGAGAAAATCAACAAGGAAACAAATAGTTGAGTTAAGTAGACAACGTATTTATGACTAACATTTGCTTACTTCTAACAAGTTTGACCGGAGTGTAACTCCTTTAATATAGTTCGGATTCAAGCAATCTCGAATTCGTTGCAAAGCTAGCATAATCAGCTTTCCAACAAATCTGAGATTGTTTGAATCCGAGTTATAATGAAGGAGTTACACTTCAGTCAAACCTTGTTCGAAGTACCCGAATGCTGTTTAAAGTCGTCTGAATGTAAATTATTTTTTGGGCATCAAAGCAAGAGATTATTTTGGTACGCTCTGGGTTTTTAGTAATGCTTTACTATAAAAAGATTTATGGAATTTTTATATTTGGAAAAAAGCCTAGCATTTGAAAGTTGAAAATCGCCCCCACACCAAAAAATACGATTTTTGTACTTGAACTAGAGGGTTGACTTTTTATTCTTCTGTAATTTGAATTTTAGACTAATTTTATTGGATTCAAATAGGGGATATTTGCTTATTTATGAATAATATCTTAAGTAAATGATCATTTCCTTAAATGATATTAGTTATAAATAAGTATTGTCTGATAAATGTTATTCTTGTCTAGCCTAATAAATCTTGTGAAGCAAATTCAGAATTCAAAGAGAAAAAAAAACACATATAAGACCCAAGGTGACCGCCTAGGCATTCTAGGTGCCTAAGGCGTCCAAGGCGACGGGACGCCAAGAGAGCCTGGGCGACCGCCCAAGCAACACTAATAAGGCGCCCAGGTGCCCAGGCCCTTGAATCACGCTTGGACGCCTCTACGCGACTCCTTGACAACTATGGGACTGGAAATACACAAGGACTTTCTGATCAGGCAAGAGCTTCAGAAGCAATACTTTGGATAACTCTTCCTCAATCGATCCAACAAAGACTGCAGTAAAGAAATAATGGGACAGCAGAAGAAAGAAGAGAATTGAACATCGAAACAAAATTATTGCCTTCACTTGTGTACCTGCAATTAAAGGGATCCTCGAGGGCCTGCCATTAATGAACCAGCAACGCAACAACCCACCATATAGCCGCAGAACATTGTCTTCTTTTTAGCCGTATGTCTCGGTCATTGATGAAGAAAGAAGGTTAAAATGACTCTTTTACCCTCAATTTGAGGAGTTAGAACATGTGCTCATTCAGGATTTAGCACAAAAATGGCTATAATCGTTTATGGCTAAAAAAGACATACATGTAACTAATAATGAAATAAATAAATCAGAAATTAAGGAAACAAAAGAACAAAAAGTAGAAGAGCAAAGAGGGAAGAGAAAATGTCGATTATGTTGTAGAAGGAAGAATCGATCTGAGCAATTAGTCTCCCCCCTTCGCCATCTATTTATAGTGTTGGACTGTTACAGCATAAAGGGATAAGACTGCCACATGTCAAGTTGTCAACATGACAAAGCCCTACCTATAAAAAAAATGACAGAGTAATCCTATAAGATTAAGGAGATAAGAAAAGAAGTCCAACTAATCTAAAGAGAGAAGAAACTCCACATGTCGTAATAAGGTGGATTTCAACTCCTTGGCATTAGCTTAGTTGGTATAGACCAACACCTCAGAGAGGTCATGAGTTCAACTCCTTGGGACCTACCTATCAAAAAAACTGTAGTCCTAATTACATAAAGAGATTAGAAAGAGTCCTAGATAGACAATGAATTAAAATATAAGATAAGAGAAGGCTTGTCAACCAAAGTAACCAAAGCTGCTTTGACTAAGTCAAAACAGCTAGCTAGCCCGAGATGGAATTAGTGCCATCTAGTTGTCGACATTGGGAATGGATCCTGGTGAATGGGTCTATTTCCTTACTATTATATCGTTAACACCCCCTCAAACTGGAGCATATAAGTCACCCATGCCAAGCTTGGAGCGGTTAAGTTGAAACGCTGGACCAAATAAAACTTTGTAAAGAAATCGGCTAATTGATTTGAAGAAGAGATAAAAGGGGTGACCAATAGTTTCTTCTCAACCACATCACGAACAAAATGACAATAACTTCAATATGCTTGGTGCGCTCATGAAAGACAGGATTACTAGCAATGTAAATAGCAGGTTGATTGTCACAAACATCTTGATGCGGTGCAGGTTTACAGTAGGCGACACAAGAAGAATACAGCCAAAAACCAAGCCAAGCCCAGTAGCAAGCAGCCAGACTGATTTGGCTCAATTGGATCCAGTTGTATACAGCTATACCAAATCGCAACAGCTTGTGTACGCAAGCAGTTCTTTTTTGTCCTCTTCTCCATAAGTTATTTTTGGATTGTTCCTAATAGGTGATGACACATAATTCAGTTATGGAATAGTTAAGTTGCTTAGTTTTATTTTTTGAAACTTTCAATAGCATGTTAAGAAATTTTCCTAAACCTGTTCATGTTTTTATTTTAGACATTCCTATAAGGAAATTATTCTTTCCATAGTTTGTAGAAATCAATCTCTATATATAGGAATAAAGGAGAAGGGAAGAGCAGACTTTGAAGAACAAAATTTCTGTTGCGATTTTGGTTGAGTCTCTCTTGGTTGTGAGACCCAACCCCAGTTTTTGAAAATTCATATATTCTCCATCAATGGCTGGATCACTCTCAGATTTTGGTATTTTATCAAATACAACCTAAAATTCAGTTTCTCCAAGTTTGGTGACCAATTAACGGTCATATTTTCAGATAAGTTGATTTTTCTCTATTGTTTCTATTATGGTTTCTCTAGTTTGTGCGTATTTCCTAACCCCCTTTGCATCACATCTTCATAGGTGATGCAGCACAAGCACACATTAGATAGATAAAAGGTCCTCCAAACAGGGTGATGCGGGATCCGGGGTTGAGAAACCCTAATGAGATCCGCTAATGGGCCCACCCAAAACAATAATCAATTCAACACTGATGTAATGGCAGAATCGTAAATAAATCCAAAACTGAACCAGTAATGGCAGACTTATGATTATTCAGAATTTTCTAATAACTTGAGTAAACCAAACAAAGCTTTAGGACCATAAGGCAATGCTGGAAAATAACTCAGGGGCAAATCTGGAAAACAGATTAAAATAATCAAAACAGAAACGTGAATTTGAGGTGGTTTTCAACCTCCAACCAAAACAGGGGCAGTAAACCAGAAATTTTTCGAGTGAACTATCTCACTCATATGAGGGTCTTTCAAGATGGGATTTCGGGGGAAAGATCGCAACTAATAACCCTCTGTAAATCAAGTAGCAACAGATCCAAACAGACAATAGTGAAGTAGAATAAATTCCTTGAACTCAAAGCTGGTGGTAGAACTGAAAGGACTGTGTTGCAGGTTTTTGGGTCTCACTATGGGGGATGTTTCAGGTCAAGGGTGTTGGAGAATGGGTTCGTTTATGGGAGGGGAAGCTCCAGCCAGAATCTGAGAAGGTTTGGTTGCAAGGACTGGGGAACATGGAAGAAGAGAAAGGAAGAAAAAGGAAGAAGAAAAAGGAAAGAGGAAGGAAGAGAGACAGATGGGGTTGGTTCTGGCTCGTAGGGATGAACAAGAGAGAGAGAGAGAGAGAGCTTCAAATCTCCGCCGTAGGCATCAATTCAATAACAAACCTTCATTCTAATTAATTCTTCAAATCTTCACTACTGATTACTCTATTACATGCATCTTTATAAAGGAAATAACATTCCTAAGCTAATTTGAAATAAACTTGGAAAGTAAATAACATCCTTAAGAAATAAAATATAATTTCTATGGCATAAAACAGAAATAATAAATAAAGAAACCTAATACTGAAACTTCCTATTCTAATTAATCCTCTACCAACCCTTTCCAGACCAAAAGGTTGGTTTGAGTTTAAGTCGGTTCAAGTTTGGCTTGGGTAGCCAAATTGGCTCGTGTCGATCCACCCATGATATTGCTACTGCATCACAGAGCCTAAACAAAAGGACAAAATCCCAAAAAGAAGAAGACAAAAGTTCAGTCAAACACTATTCACGTGAACAGTACTAACAAAAATTTTTAGAAAGTTTTTTCTTCCTAAATTCAATATTTAGATTTATTTTCATAAAATTAATCATTAGTTTTGTTTCCTAAATTTGTTTTGTTTCCTAAGATTGGTTATCATATGAGCCAGTTATAGATGTTATTTGTTTTGGAAACTTTCCTAAAAGTTAGAAAAGAAAGTTTCTCTCTTTTATTTTTGGACATTCTTTCTAGGAACCAATCCTTCTATCTTTTGTATTTCCTTTTAGCATTATAAATAAAGAGGAAGAAGAAGTTGGCAGTAGAGTTGGCCAGAGTTTATTATTAAATTCTAGTTGAGTTTCACTATTTGTGAGACTCAACCGAAATTCCTATTTTGTTCATTCACGTTTTCAGATGAAAGTAGTTTTTTTGAAAATTCATAACTTCTTCACCCATGGTTGGATGACCTTCAAATTTGGGTATATTATCAAGCACATCCTAAGAATACTTCCCCTCCAAGTTTGAAGACCTTTCAACAGCTGGATTCTGAGATAAGTAATTTTTTCTACTGTTATGCAATTCTGGTTATGTTAAATACCTGTTTGAGACCTACGGGCAAGATTGGTTTCGATCCCATCCGTTGGATCAAGCTCATCTTCTGGAATGTTGTTCCTCATATCCTAAGGATCAAGGATCTCAAGTTTTGAAGCATTACTACAGTCAAATTTGAAGTTGGAGAATTATTTGTCTAAATCAATAATTCTTGTTTGTTGTTAAGGTGTTAAATTTGAATTGGGCTGGTTGAAAGATCCTACCCTAGCAAGGTTTGGCATAAATTGAGCTGTAACCCTACCTTGCCATCAAGGTTAAGTCATTAGGAATCCCAACTCTTGAAGAAGAGATTTCAGCCACATAAGTTCAACTACAATATGAGCCATACAATACTCAGCTTCAACACTAGACCGTGCCATAATACTTTGTTTCTTACTTTTCCAAGTGATGAGATTACCAACAAAAGTACAATAACCTGTGGTGATCGTCTATCGCCATTAACTCCTGCATAATCAGCATCCGAATACCCAATTAAATCAATATGATTATGGCGGAGTAAGCAAGATCATTGCATGGAGACCTCTTGAGATACCGTAAATACGACAGGCAGCTTCCTTTTGAATTTGCTTAAGAGTTTGCATAAACTTTCTTACAATACCAACGGCAAAGTAGATATCTGATCTAGTGACAGTAAGATAGATAAATTTCCCGAAAAGCCTCCTATATTGGCATAAATCAGCAAAATCTTCACTTTCACTGGTTTCAAACTTTTAGTATCAACTGGTTGTAACCAAGTAACCTAGACTCAGTCAACAGATATAGTACATACTTCCATTAAGAGATACTAATTCCCTTACTGCTCCGGATAACTTCAATACCAAGAAAATAGTGTAGAAGGCATAGTTGTCAAGGCACCAAGGCAACTTAATGCATTAGAGGGGTGTCTGGGTGCCTAGGCGTACCCGAGGGGTACCCAAGGTGTTCCCAAGGCGTTGTATGGGTACCTCTTCCATTAGAAAATTTATACAAAAGGGAGGGGGTACCCATATGCCTCGGGTATGCCTAAACGCGCAGACCCCTCCAACGTCATTAGTTGCCTTGTCGCCTTTACAATTATGTACCCCGGATGTTGTCCATATAAACTTCCTCCAAGAGATCCTCTAGAAAAAAACATTCTTAACATCCATCTGATAGGGAGGCCAATCAAAATTCAAAAAGGAGATAAGAATAGGAACAGAGTTAAGACATGCAACAGGTGAAAACATCTCAAAGTAATCAACCTCATACGTCTGAGTGAACACCTTAGCAACTAGAAGCACCTTAAGGTGCTCAACAGAACCATCTGAAATATGTTTAACAGTGTAAAACCAACGGCAACGTACAACGGCCTTCCAGGCAAGCAGGTCAACTAGAGCACATGTTCGACGGGTGACCAAGGCATCCATCTCAGTGTCCATAACCACCTTCCAACCTGAATGAGACAAGGCTTGGATGTGGGAGGAAGGAACAATGATGGTAGACAGTTAATTTTACCAATTAAAAAAAATGGTGGTAGAGAAGGATAAAACAAGTTACAGGAGGAGGGCAGTAGACTTGGTCTTCTTGCGATGCTGATAGAGGAACAAGGACCAATGGTAGAGGAGGCGATGCAGTAGTAAGATGTAGAGCGGTAGGTGCAGCGACAAGGTAATAGGGTGTGCTCTCAAAGAAGGGGACATCCGCATTAACAAAGTTTCGGTGAGTAATAGTATCATAGCATTTCTAGCCTCTTTTTGAGTTCGTGAATAACTAAGAAAAATACACTTGACATACCCAGGAGACAGCTTATCCGGTTGTGGCTGTAAAATATGAGCAAAACAAACACAGTCGAAGACCTTGGGAGGTACTGTAAACAAAGAAGCAGTATGACATAGGATAGAGTATGGAACTTTGCTATAGAGGATAGAAGAAGGCCTACGATTAATGAGATAACATGCAATAAGGATAACAGCACACCCAATAATATCTAGGAACATGCATGTGAAACATAAAGAGCCAGCAACCTCCAACAGGTGGCGGTTTTTGCGCTTAGCAACCCCATTCTGTTGAGGGGTATAGGAAAAACTAGTTTGGTGAATCATGTCATTGGCAAAACAATAGTTAGATATCTCCTGTTGAGTATATTCCAAGGCATTATCAGAATTAAAAACATGGATAGAAACACCAAATCGAACTTTTATTTCTTGGTAAAAACTCTTAAACACACAAAGAAATTCTGAACAATCTTTAAATAAACAAAGTCACCATCCGGAAGTGATTGTCCACAAAACAAACAAATAATGAAAAACCTAGTCTATTAGGGATATGATAGGTCCACAAGTATCAAAATGGACTAATGAGAAATAAGATGAACTACGAGACTCGATACGAGCAAGGAAAGAGGAATGGTGATGTTTGCCCAACTCATAGGCTTCACAATCGAGACGTGAGATGGACTTGCAACTTTGTATACTAGACTACACCTTAGAGAGTTATAGGTGGCCAAGGCGGTGATGCCATTGAAGTGGGGAGGTAGCAACGGTGGGGGTAGCAACAGTAGTAGTCGGTCCAGTATGCTCCAAATAGTAAAGGCCAGCCTGCTCAAGTCCTCCACCAATCGTCGCCCTGGTCTTAATATCCTTTCCATGCTTTGTCAAGTGGGTAGATGACCCATCGGCAAGGAAAACATGAGCAAATTCCGTAGTTATTGTAAAGTGGTAAATAGGTTAGATATACCAGTCATATGACAAGAAACTCCAGAATCAATGATCCACAAAGCAGGGGATGTGATAGAAAGTAAGGTAGTGGTAGTTGTGTGGGCCAAGGGAGTGGAAGTGGATGGACTTGCCTATTCCAATTGGTGGACACGCCAGAGCTATAATTCTAAATCACAGGACATATTTCCCAAAGTAAGGCTGCCAATGAGCAAGAGCAGGGGCTACAACAGTGGGGGCCAATACAGGAGTGTCTTCAATAGTAGTAGAGTTGGCCAGAGCATCAACCCAATCATACTTGTCCCAACAAGTATCAATGTTGTGATTAGTCTTCCCACAATGGGTATAATATCTGTTGGCTTTGTCAGAGTCAAATCCACCAACCCCATGACCAGGAGGGCCACAACCATGTCCTCGCCCGGAGCCGCAGCCTCTAACAGAAAAGGAGCCTTGGTCTCTCCCAGCATAAAAAGCAGAATTATCTTCAGTAGTAGACACTTTGAGAAGAAGGAACCAACTGCTAAAGACGGAGAAATGTCTCATTCAATGTAGTAATCTTCTCACTTGCCAAGAGTTGGATTTTCACATATTGATATTTAAATGGAAGACCAGCTAGGTACTTGGCCACATAAAACTCAAACTGTTGCCTTGAGTTGTTAGATCAGTAGCGAGAGGTTGAACTACCTGTAATCCCTCAATGATGTCCTTAAATCCATTAAAATATTCATTAAGGGATTTGTCGCCTAATAAGAAGGTAAACATCTTCTCATATAGGTCATAAATACGGGAATCATTTTTGTCTTGGGCATAGCTAGCATGCAAGTCTATCCATATAGTCTTAGCAGTCTTATGAAACATAACATTAGAGGCAATAGAGGAATCAATACTATTCCATAACCAGGTCTGGAGTATGGAATTTTCATGCATCCAGTCATCATAAGCCTTAATGGCCTCAGCCTCCTTGGCCTCACTGGATGGTGGGTCATCAGTAAGGTATTTAAGTTTACCTTTAGAATGTATATAAGATCTTACAACCTGAGCCCACAATAAGTAGTTAGATACACCTTTCAGTTTAATGGTATGGACCAGCAATGAAAGATCCCTTGCGGCAGCAGGATGTAGAATATAAATTTCAAATCTGTAGTGAACAGTAGCAGCAGCATTAGGGGAACAATAGTAGGAGAGGATCGAGATTCGACAGCAGATTGATAAGAGCAAACAGAGCAGCAGAACAGCAACAGTAGAAAGTAAAGCAGATCAGATCAGAACAGTATTGACAGCAGCAGAGCAGATCAGCAGCAGTAGATTACTAGGAGATCAAAATAGCAGCATATAACAATAGTAGAAGAACTTCTAATCAGATCAGATCACTGTCTGCAGCATCAGAACAGCAGAAGAACTTTAGGCAGCAATAGTCATGCCCAGTTTAATATTGGGATATCATAAATTGGGTCTAAGAGTAGTAGAGAGACAGCATGAGCTGCTGCAACTAGTAAGGATCAAACCATCAGTGTAGGATGAGACTGACTATGCTGATCCACAAAGCTATGATACCATGTAACCAATACTGAAATAAATAAAAAAGAACTTGAGAAAACAAAAGAAGAGAAAGAAGAGCAGCAAAGAGGGAAGAGAGACTGTTGACATGTGGCAATCCTATCCCTTTATGCTGTAACAGTCCAACACTATATCTAGGATTGCCACATGTCAACATGACAAAGCAGTCCAATAAGACTAAGGAGATAAGAAAAGAAGTCCAACTAATCTAAAAAGATAAGGAACTCCACATGTCATAGTAAGGTGGAGTCCTAATTACATAAAGAGATTAGTAGGAGTCGTCCTAGATAGACAATGAATTAAAAGATAAGAAAGATAAGAGAAGGCTTATCAACCGAAGTAAAGAAGGCTGCTTTGACTAAGCCAAAGCTGGCAGCCAAAGCAGCCAGCTAGATGGCACTAATCCATAGATGGGATCATGGTTTTAAAACTCGACCGATCTCGACCCTTCTCGGTAATCTTGAAAGGGTCGAGACGAGAACCTAGTTCGAAACTGGGTCTCGACCAGTCTCGACCAGTTCTCGACTGGTTCTCGACAAATCTCGACCAGTTTCGAACTGGTCCAAGCATATATATAAGAGTCTCGGTCGAGATCTCGACCGAGACTCATTTTTCTTCTCAAATACCTTGTGTTTTCTTCTCCTCCTCCATTCCTTCTTCTGCAACCTTGCATCTAAGGTTCGAAAACCTCTGTTCTTTGCAAATCTCTCCATCAAAGTGCTGTTGGAGGCTCATTTTGACCTATTCTTTGCAAATCTAAGGTTTGAGGTATGGTTTTTTCCCCTAAAACTTACTTTTTTACATGAATATGTTCAATACATGTTGGTTCATCATGAAATTTATATATGTGAGAGTCATTAGGCCGATCTACAACCTCATCCTTTCGAAATTATTTTCTTGCATATATATTTTTTATTTTGATTTTCTGTTAAAAAAATGTATTTTCCAGCAATTAAAAATTAAAAAAAAATATGATAAATATTAATTGGATGGTATTGAAAATATTATATGATGAACACCGTTGGCCAATCTTATATATATATATATATATATATATATATATATATATATATATATATATATATATATTTTTTTTTTTTTTTTATTTTTTTTATTTTTTTTTTAAAAAATAAAAAATACATTTTTTAAATATTAATCAGTTTACTTTCAAAATAATATATGTTGAACACCGTTGGCCGATCTACACGGTCACGGTTTCAGTTTTTTTTGTACATATTTTTATTTTTATGAATTTTTTATTAATAAATCTTATTTTCCAGCAATAAAAAATTAATAAAAAAAATATTAATACTTATCTTCTGGTGTTCAAAATAATATATGTTGAACATCGTTGGCCCGATCTACGCAGTCACGGTTTCAGGTTTTTTTCCTATACATATTTTTATTTTTACGAATTTTTTATTAATAAATCCTATTTTCCAGCAATAAAAAATTAATAAAAAAATATTAATACTTATCTACTGGTGTTCAAAATATATGTTGAACATCGTTGGCCAATCTACGCAGTCGCGGTTTCAGTTATTTTTTCTGTACATATTTTTATTTTTATGAATTTTTTATTTATAAATTCTATTTTCCAGTAATAAAAAATTAGTAAAAAAAATATTAATACTTATCTATTAGTGTTCAAAATAATATATGTTGAACATCATTGACCAATCTACGGTTTCATGTTGTCGAATTATATTTTTCAAAAAATAAATTATTTTTATTTAATATCCAAAATTATTAATAATATCTAAATAATTATGGAAAATTAGGAAAAATATTCTTTTTTTTGTAACATAGTTTTAAAATTTTGAAAAGTAATTTCAATGTATTTTGAGTTGTATTCGCATATTTGATGCTTTTATGTTCATCAATTTTAAGTTTTATTAATGTAAATCTATTGATTTAAATGTCTCTATTTATCATCTTATGTAACAGTGTCTCGTTCTAAATATTATGGCTACTTCGGGTCATGGATTAAAATCTCTCGGGGGGATCCATCCCCGCCTTTCGCTAGTTCCGACACTGGGAGAACGGAGAGGCGATAACCATTGGGTTTCGCCCCACCGGTTCAGACGGTCGCCGAGATCTCGCCGAGATTTCGCGCGTATTCTCGCTATTTCCCGAGCTATCTCGCCGCGAGATTTTGCTTTTTGCTTCTTTTTTCCCTTTATAAACAGAGGGGAGTCTGTTCTCGGTCGAAAAACTCGACCGGGAACAGACCCTCTTTTTTTCTTTTAAATTTTCAAAGTTTCTTCATTTCTTCCCCATTTTTTTTTGGTTTGGACTTCTAAATTGCTACGAAGTGGTGCTTCGAATCGGGGATTGCTCGTAAGAGCTTCATATCAACTGTTGAAGGTAAGTTTCTTGCCGAAAAATGAAATTTTTACATGAAACTACAAAGGGGAAAAAAAAAAAATTTCTAGAATATGATGAAATTTTTATATGTTAGTTACGTGAGCCCGATCTACAAGCTCACGGTTTTGATTTCGATTTTGATTGTTGTAGGTATTTTTTTCAATTATTTGCATTTAAAAATGAATTTTCAGCAATTAAAATTTAAAATAATTATTATTATTACTCATTTGATGATGATGACCTATTTATATGTTAATCACCGTTGGCCGATTCTTGTCCTACGATTTCAGATTTTGATTTCGGTTGTTGTATTTTTTTTTTGAATTATTTATATTAAAAAAATAATTTTCAGCAATTAAAAATTAATTTAAAAATTGATTAAAAAATGCTATAAAATCGGGAAAAATTAGGAAAAATGTTCGATCGCATTTAAAATATGAGAAAAATTTTGAAATGTAATTTTTGTTGTGTTCAAGTTTGTAAGGTTATTGAAGTTTGTGTTTTCTATGAAACGAGTGCTTGGAAATTATGTCGAGACCAAGTTCTGGGGGCGGGCGATGGGGGCGACGGTACCGGTTCCCGAACCGACCCTCGCATGGCAAGATGCGACCGCCCTTCGGGGTGATAGGAAGAAGACCCAGTGTAATTTTTGTGGGAAGAAGCTTCGGCCCGGCGGCATCACAAGACCGAAGCAATACTTGAGTGGATTGGGCAAAGATGTTTCCAAATGCCCGCAGTGTCCGTGGAGATATCCAGGGGCCATAGGTGAACAATTGAGGGGAGGGAGGCATAGGAGGGCAGCAATGGAAAGAGAAAAACAACAATTTAAGAAGCAATTCGAGGCACCGTGCCGAATCCAGGTGAGGAACATGAGGCGAGGGGATGGGATGTAGAAGATATGACAGAGACGGAGGCAAAGACAGATGCGCCATGCGGCAATGGCTATAGAGAAAACCCTTAGATTAGATGCGAGAGGAGACGGACGGGAGCGGGTACATCCGGAGCGGGTGGCGGTGGTAGTGGATTTGTTGAGCCCGAGCCACAGAGACGAGCAAAGGGATTGGTTCTTGGTTTTCTAGGGATCACGGTAGAAGGGAAGAACCCGTGCCACGGGACGGATGATTATGTTCAAGTTCTAGAGCAAGATCCCGCAGCCTTTACGGCAAGGTAGTAAGCAAAAAAAAATAAAGGCAATGTTTGGGGGAAAGAATAGGGAGTCAAGAGGGTATTCTTACTCTAAGTGGTCGCTTTATCATGGCATCCCAAAGAACGCCACCACGGGCCCTTTCTTTCGAGCATGCTAGATGCGACTTGCCGAGGCGTGTACAGGGGTTGGGAGGGTCAAATCAATATGAGTTAATGACTCATTATTTGCCCCAACATAAGAAGGAATTACAAGACCTGGATTCTAAGCCGAAGAGGAATTGGGAAGATTTCGAGTAACTATTATGTGTGATGGTTGGACTGGTCCTACCGGAAAGTCCATCATCAACTTCATGGTTTCATCGTGATGGGAGGACGGTGTTCCTTAGGTCCGTTGATGCATCACGGAAGTAAAAGATGCAGATTATATTTATGGGCTGTTGCAAGAGGTGGTGGTTGAGGTGGGAGCTCGGAATGTTGTCCAGATTGTGACGGACAACGGCAAAGCAATTTTAAGAAGGCGGAGAGATGTTAATGAACAATCCCGACTACAATCTCTTCGGACTCCATGTGCTGCCCATTGTATTGATTTGATGTTAAGGACATGGGCAAGATAAGTAAAGTCAATAGAGTGGTTGAGCAAGCAAGACAAGTAACCACTTTCATCTACAACCATGGTTATTCCTTGAACATGCTCGGGGAGAGATGTGGGGGGACTTGGTCGGACCGGGCATCACCGGATTCGCTACGAACTTCATAGCCTTGAAGAGCTTTGGGGCGAAGATGGCCGGACTCGGATCGATGTTTGCATCCGAGGATTGGTTTTCGTAGAGACAATCGCCTACACCCCGTGGAGTGGAAGCACGAGTACCATCGCTTCGCAGAATTTTGGCAAAATGAAGGTGGTGGTAGTGGTGTTGCATCCCGTGAGTACAGTGTTGAGATTGGTAGATCGAATAAAACCAACCATGCCACTTCTTTATGCTGCTCGACGCAATTGAAAGTACGTGTTAAAGCTGATACCACGTAGCTACAAGAATTATATAAAGATCATCAATGACCGATGGAGAGCCAACTCATGATCCATTGCATAAGGCGGTGAGTAAATTTGATGATGTATTTACTTTAGTGTTACTTATGTACCAATATAATTTTATTTGCTTTAACCATGTGTCCACGCCAAATATTTCAGCATACTTATTTGAACCCCAAGTACCGATATACGCATGTACTTGGGACGCAACGAGAACTCATTGAGGCGGTGAAGCTAGTGGTTGCAAAGTTGGAGCGGATCCCCAAGCACAGCATTGGCAAACCTAGAGGTGAGTTGTGTGCTTCAACTATCGGAAATATGTGCTTCAACTATATATTGTAATTGCAAATATTTATAAGTTTTCGATTGTGTGTAGATTAAAACCTTTGGGAAGCCCGGAGAGTTCCTCCCAGGGTGGGTCGGACGTGACAAAAGTGATCCGTGTATGTATTACATTTAATTGACATACGAAATTAAATTATCTTATGTTTTATGTATTACATTTAAATGACATACGAAATTAAAATATGTTATCGTTCTTACAATTGAATGGTGGGTGTTGTATGGTAAAGATGCACCGCTCTGGAAGAAGATAGCAAGTAGAGTGTTAGCTCGACATGCTCTGATCCGATTTTGAGCGAACCGGAGTACTTTCAACCTCATTCATTCAAAGAGGCGGAATCGACTTGGCTCCCAACGGCTAAATGACTTGGTCTTTGTGCATTACAACATGAAAGCGAGGTGCAAAACATGTTCTTTGATAAGGAGGATGATACCCCCGAGCTCGCCAACATCTTCCAGCCTTGACTCTGAAGAGGAAGATCCATTAGAGAGCGGGTGCGGGACGGGGAGTACCCGTGATGGGCGAGCCCGGGGATGCCGACCCCATTTGGCCAGCCATTTGGATACCGATGTCGACGAGTTTTTAGCCGAAGAGGGTTGAGTCCATCACACGGTCACCCGTGCCATTTGACCCTCCCGCGGCACCGATACGGAAGATCCCGAGTAGAGTTGGAGTGGTAGTGGAGCTAGTGGTAGTGATCATGGGGGGGGGGTCGAGCCACTTTTGTCAATATTAGGGCTGATCCAGAGCCACGAGCATCACCGCTGGGATCACCTGGGGAGAGCCAAGACACTCATACAACAGATGATGACCATGGTGCACGCGCGCCATCCTATCACGAGACCAACCGTGATTCGCGTAGGCCTCGACATCATTCCCATTTTCAACATGATGAAGATGCCGATTGGAGTAAGACGATGGACGCCGACGCTGATAGCCTCTCTAGTGGCTTACGAGGAATGAGTGTGGAGGGAGAATAGCGATACCGCAGTGGACATGAGCAGTGGAACATTCCCGGATATAGCACCGGTTCAAGATACACCTCAAATGATTATGTTGATATCAACTTCGTCCCCATCCCACTACGACGATATGGTTCTTCTTTCGACGATGGTTCGGATGCGAGAGCACATACACGGAGTCATAGTGGATCAACCAACTTCTATTCCATTCCATCGATACTTCGCAAGATTCTACGCACTGCAGTACTACTGAAGTTTTTCCATTCTTCCCAAAGATAGGTATCCTTCTGGACAACCTACGATGTTATATTTATGAATCATGTGCAAGACTACCGGAACTACTTTGCACAAGAATGTCATGGGAAGATTATGTTGCTCAATGAAGACAATTTGCGTCGACAACTTTCTCGGATGTATGATGATAGTAGGATGGATCATCCACGACACTCTACGTATTACTAGACATTGTATCCGTATAAGGATGTGGAATTGTGGACTATAGGCACATGGGGGACTATGGGATCATTCAATGTGAATATTGAATTTTGAACTATGATGTAAATTATGTAATGATTTATAATGAAGTGTAATTTTGTTTCTCTTTCCCCTAATGCATTATGTTATTGTCTCATTTGCCATATTTGATTGAATATAATAGCTAATATTAACCTAAATTAACAAGGACTTCAAAGATTGAGAAAAACATGGGTGTAAACCCAAACAACCACAAATGGTCATTATTTTTATAATTTTATACTCTAAATGTGTTTATGTATGTAAAAATAAGGTTCCCCTAAAGTTGGAGACCTAAAAAAGGCATTTTGCCACCGAGACAGCTTTTTAAGCTGTCGGCTGTCTCGGACAAAATGCATAGTCTCGGCGAGATCTCGCCGAGATCTCGGTTTCGGAGGAGGCCGAGACTCCTCCGAAACTCGAGATTTTAAACCTTGCTTCGGATTCTCGTGAGGGAGGTAGTGATGCTGGTCGTACTGGCATGGCTTGGCAGTATTATACGCCATTGACGGTGATAGAAAGAAGACCCAATGCAAATTCTGTGGGAAGAAGCTATGTCCGGTGGGATTACCGGACTTAAGCAACACTTGAGTGGGACTTCTACGACGCGTGGCAAAGTGTCCTATAGTTCCTGTGGAGATTACCGGGGTTATAGCTGCACAGATGAAGGGAGGCCAGCAGAGAAGGGCGGAGAAAGAAAAAAATAAACAACAATTTGAGGAAGCAATCCGAGGTACAGTGCGTGGTTTGGATGATGATAGTTCGGATGATGATGGTCTAGATACCGGGGTTTTTGGCGAGGAAGAAGCCGGAGATCCGAGACGGGCAACAATGGCTAGTAA
This sequence comes from Protea cynaroides, assembly GCA_028583415.1. NCBI lineage: Eukaryota > Viridiplantae > Streptophyta > Magnoliopsida > Proteales > Proteaceae > Protea > Protea cynaroides. The sequence continues at coordinate 14,586,425 of CM053267.1, read as the reverse complement.
AGTCAACCATGAGATGGAAATGGAAAGGTTGAGGCAAAGAGCCTTAGGGGCAGGTGGTAGTAGATCATTTCAGCAACCCGAAGAACCACAAACACGGAGTAAGGGAGGGTTGGCTTCTATGTTTAGAAGATCAAAAAGTACTAGAGCACAACCCCAGGCACCACCACCTACTGCTAGGGATGAGGATTATGTAGAGATTCTACAGCAGGATCCAGCAGTTTTTAGAAAGGCTGGCGCCAAACAGAAGAGATTGAAGAGTATGTGGAACTGGAAGGGTACAAAAGTGTTTATTGGGGATGTCTTTACTAGGTGGTCTATCTATAATAGTATCCCAGCAAATGCCAATAGTGGCCTATACTATCAGCCTTTCTTTGATGCAGTTGCTCAGGCTGGTCCTGGTGTTAAAGCCCCCACTCCATATGAAGTGATGAATGTCTATCTCCCAAAAATTAAAAAAGAATTAGAAGTATGGATAGAAGGGTTAAAGAATAATTGGGGTGCATATGGGGTCACTATAATGTGTGATTGTTGGACTGGTCCCACTAGAAAGTCCATCATCAACTTCATGGTCTACAGTAATGGGAAGACATGCTAACTACATCTATGGATTGCTACAGACAGTGGTGGATGAAGTTGGTGCTATAAATGTGGTGCAAATTGTGACAGACAATGGCAGCAACTACAAGAAGGCAGGAGAGATGATGATGGCTAACTATAACCTTTTTTGGACTCCATGTGCTGCCCATTGCATTGACTTGATGTTGAAGGACATGGGCAAGATCCAAAAAGTAAAGCAAGAGGTTGAACAAGCACGCCAGGTAACAACATTTGTATACAACCATGGCTATTCTTTGAACTTGCTGAGGGAGAAATGTGGAGGGAACTTGGTAAGACCCGGCAATACTAGATTTGCTACCAACTACATAGCCCTAAAGAGCTTTCAGGCAAAGATGGTAGGCCTCAGATCGATGTTTGCTTCTGAGGACTGGTTTGGGTGGAAGGAGTCCAACTCTCCTGCTGGGGTTCAAGCACAGACTACTATAGCTTCAGAGGAATTTTGGAGAACACTGAAGGATGTAGTCAAAATTCTAGAGTCAGTGGTGAAGGTGCTAAGATTAGTGGATACAGCATTCCAACCCACCATGCCACATTTATATGCTGTCATGGATATGTTGAAGGACCGTATAAAAATTGTGCTTCCACGTGGAAACAAACATTTTGTGAAGATTATCAAAGATCGATGGGAGAGTCAACTGATGCACCCATTGCATAAGGCTGGTGAGTATATATTTAATAATGTCTTTAATTTAGTTCCACTTAATAGTTGGTACTCTATTTTAATCTGGTGACTCATATTTTGCAGCATACTATTTGAACCCCAAGTATCAATATTCACATGTGCTTGGGCTCAATTCTGACCTTATCGGTGCGGTAAAAGATGTTGTGGCAAAATTGGTGCCAGATTATACTGTACAAGCACTGGTCAATCTGGAGGTGAGTTGTATGGTTTAAATGCTGAATTATTTGAATATCCACATATTACAATGGCTAATGGTTATAAATTTTGAAATGGGTGTAGATGAAAACGTTCAGAGATGCTCTTGGGAGTTTTGGAACTCCCGCTGCAGTGGCTGGACAAGATAAGACCGATCCTAGTATGGAATTATAGAAATTGAAATTTTCAAGTAAAATATCTTATTTAATATGTATATTAAAATGTGTTCTTCATCTTGTGCAGCTGAGTGGTGGTTGTTGTATGGCGAGCATGCAGCTGAGTTGAGGAGAATTGCAATCAAAGTCCTATCTCAGACATGTTCCGCATCTGGGTGTGAGCAAAATTGGAGTACTTTCTCCCTTATCCATTCAAAGAGGCGGAATAAATTGGGCTTTCAACGGCTAAATGACTTGGTCTACGCTCATTACAACATGAGATTGAGGGTACAATGCTTGAAATTTGAACAAAGAAATGAACAAGAGCTGATCGAGCTAGCCGACGTCTTCCAACTATCTTCAGATGAAGAGGATCCCTATGTGGAATGGGTGAGAGACAGAGCAGTTCCAGTGATGGATGAGCCTAGTGGGATGCCCGACCCCACCGTATGCCGCTCCGATGGGTTCTAATCTCGAGCGGTTTATGTCCTCGGATGAGGGTCGTGTACACGCACAGTCGCCTAGACCGTTTGATCCCCCAGCTGATACTGGTAATAACTCAAAAGGCGATGATGATATCAACTTCTGATAGTAGTGGTGATGATGGTAGTGATGGTGGTGATGAGGGTGGTGGAGGTGATGAGGGTGGTGGTGGTGATCCTAGACCGACTGTACCCATTATTAGATGGACCGGTGAGAGTCAGTATACACACACTACACAGGATCCAGATCATGGTGGATGCGCATCTTCATCACGGCCTATGACTGGGTATACACGTAGGTCTCATCAACGGGAACGCCCTTTGCAACTAGTGGAAAAGAAGAAGATCGTTTCTTTGACATCGTTCCTGATCCTGATATTATGCCTGATGTTGAAATTGATAGCATGTCTACAAGTTTTGGAGGACTGAGCATTGAGGGTAGCAGTAGACAGGAGCAGGGGCAGTGGAGTGCTCATGGATTTGGCACCACTTCGGCGTACGGTTCTTATTTCGGTGATGATGACCGGATGATGGAAGTGCATATGATTATTCCGCTGATACTAGTAATGCTACATCACAGACTGGCTCAAACTTTGTGGACAGTCTCTTTTCAGTCCCAAATTTGTAAAAAACCACGCCCCTACACCAGCCAATATATGCTCACTTTACTCCACATTATAGTGAATTGTATCCAAGGTTGGGTATTTTTAGAAACTTCCCGGATCATATGTATGAGAAATATGTAGAAGACTACCAGACTATCTATAGCCGAAGGATGTCGTGGCATGATTTTGTTTATCATACCGAGATATATTTTCTTCAACTAAGTCAATCTAATCAGATGGAACCTGCACGCCACTTTACATATGATTAGACATTGAGATGGACTAATGGGAATGTATTATTTCATTTTGAGTATTTAAGTCTTTCATATAATGAGTACTTGTAAATTATGTTATTTTGTGGGATTTATGATTTATGAATGTATAATTTTTCGATAATGTGATTACTTTTTATGCTTCAAATGTGTTTATATATGTTGAATAAGTATTTTCCTGCAATATATAACCTTAAAATGGCTCTAAAATGGACTTAAAACAGCAAAAAATGGCTTAAACCATAAAAAAAAAACCTGTCGAAACTCCCATTTTTACCCTCTGGGAGTTTCGGCAGGTTCTCGGTCGAGATCTCGGTAATCTCGGTTTTCTTAAGGGTCGAGACACCCTCGAGAACCGAGATTTCGAACTATGGATGGGATTACCGCTATCTATTTGTTGACATTGGCAATGGACCCATGGTGCATTGGTCCATTTCCTTACTGTTATAATGTTAACATGGTCATCATCTATTTATGAACTTCAATTTATTTTGATTTACATTTATGAGAGATAAGGGCCATAAATCATACAAAATGCCCGCAGAAATAGAAATGTGTCAAAAAATAGAATCATAATAATACCAAAGACAGCCTAGGAACTTCAGAAGTGTTTAAGTTCTGCTGAGATCAAAAGGAAATTAATTGGGGTTGTTAGTTCTTAATTATAGGATATTAGTTTAGTTATCAAATTATAGGATATTAGCCCAAGGAACTCAGCATCACAGATATGGAAAAGCCCATTATTGCAGGCTATATATGTCATATTGAACTTAGATGTGTAGGACCTCAGCTCCTGCACTTTATTTTCCTTCCATGGCATAGATCCATCTAGATAATGAAGGACTTGAAAGTGTAACCATGGTTCTAGGTTTCGATTGAAACTAACCGAACTCTCCAAGTTGTCTCATTTTTGAGCTAGACGAAACAAAACCCAGGTCGGCATTGGGTTTCAACCCAGGACGGCCCAAGGTCAAAACCCAGTGTTGAAACCTCGAAAGAAGATCCAGCACATCTCGGTTTCGGGCCCAACACAATGATTAAGAATGATCCAGTCCTCCTAGTGGAATTGGACGGAGTTGAAGTTTGATACAGCTGAATATCATTATAGCTCAACAAGTCTAAGTAAGGATCTTCTTAGTACTGCCCAATGTTCTGGAGTAACAGCTTATACACATTCCACTAGGTTGTGAGGAAATGAATTGACAACAGGAATGCCATCTTCTCTGTCTTAACTACCAATCCACACTGGGAATATTAAGTCCTGTTGAGACTGATGATTTAGAGTTCAATGCCTAAATCAAGAAGAAGGTTAATTCATATTCAAGATGACTTCTAAGAATGGAAAAAGCTAGGGCAACCACCATTAGACATCAGCATCTCCAACCAATATGATTTGGATAAAGGATATCTTCTAAGTACCAACGGCTATCCTCCAGTATGATGTCAGCACTCATCAACATCGGTCCCACCTTTACAGTGCCCTAATAAAGTGGTAACCTTGTGATGTAAAGTATCCTGTATGTTTCCATTTTTGCTTGCTTAATCTCAAGTTCTCAACCCCAGCACTAAATTGAACCAGATCTTGGTGGGTCTCTATTTCTATCCTTCTAAATTTTAGTATTATTACAGCATTCAAACCCTAGGATTCTTTCTACCGAAACTGCTTGAATATCAACTATTCTGATATGCCACCCATTTCCCACCTCCCAAAAGAAATAAAACTTCAGGAAAAACTATTCAGATATACCACCCATATTAATTCAATCAAGTGTGCACCAAGTGTTAGGATAAAGAGAAACTTGTACAAGAAAATATCAGAAGCACTGTAGAATACTGGTTTTCTTACTTTCCTGTAAAGTGGTCTTCTTTTCTTCTCTGTTAAAGCGTTCCTCTCCTCTGCAAGATCCCGAATATCCTCCTCTAGAACCTTACCCTTCTTTCCAAATGTATGATCTAACTCGGCTAGCTTCTCCTCAAGTTTCTTGTCAATGGCATTAAGCTTCTCCAACAGAACATCATCCTTATCTTTTGTATCACTGAAGTCTTCATCGTCATCATCATCCATTCCAGCACCCTGAATGATTTGCTTCTCCTTTTCAAATCCAGCATGTTCTAGGAGATCGACAGATGGTCCTACCTGCTCATGCTGGATAAGTCCGTAATTCGCAGGATTGTTAGGATCATAGGCCTCCTTCCACTCCACCATCCTCACAGCCCTATTTAATTTCTGAATAAGCGTGAACCTGTCCTTGCCAGTGGCCTCTTTTAGACGATTCATCAACTCACCAATAACCCTGTATTCTAGTGGAAGTTTGAGATGCTTTTGTTCAAACTTGTCAATTCTATTCATCCATTTGAAAGTATCATCAAAAGTTTCTGCCAAACAGAGTCCAAAAAAAGGATAAAATTTTGCATTTTGTTTATCTAATCACAAAACCCCGTTCGAAAACCCAACCAAAAAAAAGGAAAAAAAAATGATGCATGGATGAGCCATTACCCGCCTCAGTGAAGTTCTTGAGCAGCTCTTCATGCCTCTTGTACTTCTTCTCGAACTCTTCCACTCGTTTCTTCACCGCGTCAGGGGAGAACCTCTCCTCGTCTTCGCTCTCTGAATCTGTGGGTTCTTCGTACCTATCAAGGTCCCCAGAATCCTTCAGTTTTTCCTTCTCAAGCTTCTCAATCAGCGGGCCAACACCCATATAATCCTCTTCCTCCTCTTCATCCCCGATTTTTATACCAGCCCTATTCTTCTCCTCTCTCTCCCTTTGCTTCTCTCTCTCAACTTCGGCGAGAAGCTCTTGAATCGTTCTCGCAGAAGAGAGAAAACGATGATCCAATAGAGAATGACCCAGATAGAAATTCGAAATGGGTCTCTGGAAATGATGAATTCGTGCTTGGAAATTGCGACATGAAGAGAGATTTCTACGGAGATTAAATGTAGGTAAAATGGGATTCTTAAGCGCTTGGTTGAGAAGGAAACGAGACCAAGCTCCTTTTGATTTGGTTATGGAAGCAGCCATTTGTTTTCCCTATGAAGAGACCAGAGAGCGCTTAGAACCATGAACGAAGGAGTTGCAGAGAGGTTTAAAGGGAGTTGCAAGAGCCGACCGGAAATCGATTGCCCGCAAGAGACCAAGGAGTTGCGATTTCTTCTTCGTTCTCCTGACGTTGGAGACGGCGGAAAAAAACCCTTTATTGTATACAGAGGTTTTACGATTTTGAAACCCAGGGTGTTGATTACCTGTATACGCTTTCAGAAAAACAATTTTATAACTGAGTTGATCGTCTCCCTTGGATTAGAGAAAGACGACGTGGCGATCATCTGACGGTCACTGACAATCCTTCTATGTTCTAGTAGGATTATTATCGTCTTCAATTGCTGGATCCTCCAATCCAGCGGTCTCTCTTAACCAGGATAATGACTCTAGTTTCTTCATCCTCTCCTTTGCCTCCACGATCTTCCAAATCACTCGGTTTCTTCTGTTGATCTTCTTTCTCCATGATCTAAAGCATAAAGATTATACTTTGTCAACGAGATCGAGATCAGTACAAGGAAAAGGAATTGTAGCTCCGTCGCTTGAGTTTATTGGCAGTGACAATTGGGAATTAATGAAAACGCGATTGGATTGTTAGGGTAAACTCACGGTAGGTCGGTAAACCGAAGTGAGTCGCTGAAAAGTAACAAAACCGTCTTTCTCAGTTTCTCCCCGTCTTTCTCGCGTCTGTAGCAAGACGAGGATGAACAGACGAAGTGTCAGTCAAGGGAAAATCAGATGTATATAGCTTTCAGAGAAAAAGACACCCGGTAGTTGAAAGTTGAAACCTTCGTAAACAGGATTCACATCCTCTCTTCCCATTGATTCGGGAGGAGGGGGATGCCCCCGTCAGATGAGGGACACGTGGGATCGGCTGAATCTGAGTCTTCCATCTGAGTCGACAACGAATCGATAAACTGAACTGACAATGGGTGTCGGTTCAGATGGAGAGCTCAGATTCACCCAATCTCCAAGTGTCCGTCATCCGACGGGGGTGTCCCCCCTCCTCCCGAATCACTAGGAGGAGAGGATGTGAATTCCCTAAACACTCCATTACATATCAACAACTGTCACGTGGAAAATTCTTAATTCATGGGCCCAAATTGTTGATGTAGGGGTGTTAATTGGTCAATTTGGTCAGATTTTGATCAGAATTGTTTAGCTTTGGTTTTCATCTGATTTGATATTACATAGACACCCCTTCTACAGTTGAGAAAATACACAGAATTACCTTATTTTTACAAAAGCGACACAGACTACCCCTCTAACAATGCTTTCATGCACTCTCATCCACACTATTACTTACAACTAAACGAGAGAATATCAATTTTTTAAAACAAAAATACCCTTAATGAATGTAAAATGACCTAAATGGGTTTGTTGTTAAGTTCTCCAAAAAAAACCCAAAGTTCAACTTTCACCTCCACGAGTTGCCGTTTTCTTCTCCAAAGCTCAGCATCTTCCTCTTCTTCTCCGTCTTCTCCATGGCAACTACTTAGAATTTGTAAGATTCTCTTAATAGAAAAATAGGTAACGGAGAGAATTGAATTTAGTGAGAGATAGGGCAGAAGATGCGATTCACGATTCACGATTTTAGGGCTAGGGTATGGGAATGATGAAGATGAAGATCTTTCTGGACAAGGAAGTTGTGAGCGGCGGTAATGGCGGAAACTAGAAGAGGAGTGATTGGAGAGAGACGCTAGTAGCGATTGTTTTGGGGGTTTCCTGACCTTGACCATATTACTGCACGCTTCTTTTGTTAGAGAGAAAGTATTTCAACATAGAAAGAAAATCAGGTAACGGAAAGTCAGATTAATGCTTGATAGAGAGACATATCAAATCAAGTTTCCAGCAACTCCCAAAGTTCAAACTGTAGTCAAGCCTCTAAAACCAAACGTACAACATCTCAAGCTATGAAAAATCTCAATTTTTCAATCATTACAGGAGTGTAACTCGAATAAGAAGGATCAACACTATAATAGATTCTGATGTTCTTTCTCGTTTTCTCCAGAAGTTAATTCAGAAGCCCTAAACATTCATCCCAATTACTTTTTTATGAGATTCAATTTCGAATTTCTGCAGAAAAGGCTCCTCGATGCGATTATTTCTGAATCATTTACCAAAATCTGCCATCCGCCAATGCATTTGATCGAAGAAAGATAATTGGAATCCTTGCTTTCGGGCTTCAAATCTAAGGCTGCATCATGTTTGGAGGCGGCCCACCAATACAGCTAACAGGACCAGAAAGCCCAGGTTGAGGCTGCACAAGCGGCGCTATCGGGATTCCATAGCCTGTGGCACGGCCAAGGCTAGTGTCGGCCACGGTAGTAGCTCCAACAGCCTTAGCTCTCGATTTGTTTTCGATTTTGATCAGAGCTTTGTTTCAGATTCTCATTGTGGATTTGGGAAGAAGGGAGAAGAAGGATTTTTGATTTCAGACTCTGAGTTTGACATGTTGTCCTCTACCCCCACTCCCCAATATAACTTACCTTCTCAATCTTTGTTTGTTGTTGCCATTGTGGAAGATGGATTTGAATCTTTCTTTTTGGAGAAGAACATGAACTCCCAGATGCGATTGCTTTGGAGAAGAATATGAACAACCTCTTTCGTTGGAAAAGAAAGAGGAATGATTAGTTTATTTGATTTTTTTGGAGAACTTAACAATAAACCCATTTGGGTCATTTTACATTCATTAAAGGTATTTTTGTCTTAAAAAAAATATGGCATTCTCCTGTTAAGTTGTAAGTAACGGTATGGGTGAGAGTGTATGAAAACATTGTTAGAGAGATAGTTTGTGTAGCTTTTGTAAAGACAAGGTAGTTCTGTGTATTTTCTCAACTGTAGAGGGGGTGTCTGTGTAATTTTCCCTTTGAGTTTTTATCGAGATAGCTTAATGGGCTTTTATCTGTGCATTATCGATTCGGTTTTGGTTTCTTATAAGTATATTAATGGACTCTATCTATTGAGCAATTATCAGTATGGTTCGGTTTTATTTTCCTATATGTATATTTAATAAAAGGTTGGTTTAATGTGTTCTTATCGGTCCATTATCGTGCTAGTCTGTTTTTTATCTATTGGGTTAGTTTAGTTTTTATCTTGACGCAACGGCCGACTAACACCATAGCCTGCCTTATTGTGAACCACCCGATCAAAATTCGGGCGACGTGGTTTCATTTTAGTCGCAGATTTCGAATCCACACCCTTTCTGAATTCCAAAAACACCCCGAACAAACTCGAAAATCGCGTCTGTAACCATGGTTTTTGTTAAAACTAAACTACGATAGAATGCTTACCAGGGGGTGCTTCTCTCTTTGAATTGCATCGAGTAGGTGGGGGGCACCCTCGATCCATGTAAATGGCCTTGTGCAAGGGGGCAATGTGCCTACTGGCTGCTGTGGGCCTTGTGCCTGTGAGTGGCTGCTACTGGCCTACTCCTATGAGTAGTTGCTGTGGGCTTGCTAGCTTTGGGGCCTATGGGCATGCCCTACTGCCTGCTAGCCTATGGGCCTATTGGGCAAGCTGCCTGCTGCTACCTGGTGCCACGGCCCTTGGCTAGGTGCCATGGGGGTGGGTTGGCTGCCATGGTGGCATGCCACCTCAATAACTTCTCTCTCCTTCTCTCTCTTCTTGTTCTCTCTTCATTTCCTTTCTTTTCTATTTGTCTCTTTCTCTTCTGCCACTACACCATATAGCATCAGCCACCTCATCAGTGAAACCCATAGTGGGATCCACTAACTTTCTCTCTCCTTCACCACCCATAGTGAGATCCACTAACTTTCTCTCTCCTTTACTTTCTCTCTCTTCTGTTGTTCCTTCTTTATCTCTCTCCAACTTCTGCCATTGCCTTTCCCTAATTAGATATTGTGCTACAACTACTGCCACTGCATGTCTCTCTCCTCTACAACACTAAATAAGTGTCCCAAACATAGTCTTGCCAATTGAAACCCATCCAACTATCTAAACTACTCGGAATGTGTAGCCAATAATAACAACAACCCAACAACCTTGCCAAGGTTCCAACAATCTCCCCCTTTGGAATTGTTGGCAACTCACATGATAGCTAGCTCTCTTCCCCTTTGACAATAGTACAAAGGGAAAAACGATGCTCCCCCTTCATCAATGCTCCCCTGCATCAGAACTCCCCCTGCATAGACTCATCTATAGGGGTGCCCACCGCATCTTCCCAATCCTATAAATGAACAGTGTTTCTACGCAAGCACAAACTCCCCCTACACCTATACCATCTATTACGTGTTAAGAGCCACAACTCCTAGCTTGTCTCTGAGAGTCTTTCAAATGAGTGCTTTGGGAGGGTCTTTAAGAAGATATTTGCCACAAGATCACAACTAACTGAAACTACTGAGTATTCTGCTCCTGCTATGGACAAAGACACTAACTCCTGCTCCTTGCTACGCTAGGCTACAAAACTATTTCCCGAAAAGAATGCACTGCCACTAGTGCTTTTTCTGTCAATAACACAACCGGCCCAAACTGCATCTGAACCTACTATGATAGAGAAACTTCCAATCTTGGGATGCCACAACCCAAATTCTAGAGTGCCTTTCAACTATCTGAGGATTCTTTACTGTTGCAAGATGTGTTGCCTTGGAAGAAGATCGCAACCTTGCCACTAAGCACACTACTTGTAGAGTGTTAGGTCTCTGATAGAACATACAAGTTGCCCCATGTTCTAGTCCCTTGTGCCATAACTTTTTCCTTTTCAATATTTTTTACCACATAACCATCCTTGGTGAAGGTTACTTCATTGCCTTGATCACATAAACTTGACAAGCAAAACATTTTGGGATTTTATTTTTGCACTAAACTGTTGACAGTTCCTCTTCCTTCAATCTTTGCACCATCACTATTTTCAAATCTAACTGATCCACCACCTTCTTCAGCATTCAAACTTGAAAAAATTTCTTTATCACCTGCCATGTAAATGGAGCATCTACTAATCCAAGATCCATGGTGTAGGTCTACTTTGGGCCTTAAAAACCGTCTGCACCAAAAGAGATTTGTTGTCCCTTTTCTTGTTCTTGACCCACATTGCTTTTTCTCTCACTGTGATGGGTTTTCTTGCTTTTTCTTCCACAACTCTTTATTTTCTTTGAACTTATCTTCTGGGAGGATTTCTTCTAATATTCCCTCTTGGTTGCCTTTGAGATGGAAGCAATATTTGACAGTTTCTGGCTATGTGACCAAATCTCTGACACCTGAAACATTTAATCATGCCTTTTGCCAAAGGAGCAAAACTATTTCTACTTGTGAACCCTGGGTGTCTGACTTGTCTTCTGCATTCAGCAACTCTATGTCCATAACCTTCACAGCCATAACAGTACCCTTTGAAACTCTCTCTTTGCATGGGATTGTAGCCTTGCTTCTTCTGTCTGTTGTAGTTGACTATGCTGAAGCCTTTTCTGTCAGTCTTGTTCTTAAAAGACTTGTTAACATGTGACTTCAAATGTTTTGCTTTGACAAACACAATGGGGTTGTCAACAAATCCTTTGCCTTTAGTCTTTTCAACCCTCTGTTTCTCATAACTAAGTCCAGATTTGATATGTAAGGATCTTTGATAGCTCAAAATCTCATCAATAATGATTTCTTCTTCTTTTTTTTGCTGTAAGTCTGATTTTTTTTTATTTTAATTTTGAATAAAAAGGGATAGAAAAGGAATACAATGAAAACCCTACGGGACCGGTAACCAACCTACAGCTTGAAAGCCATAACTAGAAACCAACAACATGGCAAAGAAAAACAAAACCATTCTAAACTATAAATAAAACCAGCTCCATCATCCGGCACCCTTCCTACTACGGGTCACCCTTGGAGGATAAAAACCATGCCTCTCAACCATATTCCGGTTCCCTGAAACCACTGCAGTAACAAGAATGTTTTCTTCTTCTTCTTCTATTTGTGAAAAGTCATCCTCAACCTCTTGATTTGTCACTGTCTTCTCCTTTGATTTCAAGATGGTCACTAGTAGAGATGATGTGGTTGCTTCCATGTAACTCTTGTTTTTCTTTGCAGAATTTACAAGCTCTTTTTTTTTTTAGCTAAAAGGTTAATTTGTATTATGAAGAAAAAGGAAAAAACATACAACACCCAAATTGGATAAAGACCTCTACCTTCAACATTGCCATCAGCAGAGGCCATCCAGAGCAAAATTATAGAAATTTATAGTGTGGTCTGCCAGAAGCATCCCACACCACCTCCCTTGCTACAAAATTAGCACAATTTGTCCACAATACAGACATCCTGTCCATTGCTTCTTTCTTAGCCAGTCTATCTGCAATTGTATTTATTTCATGAAAACAGTAGATAAACCTTAGTTGACAATCAGCTAAAATAGCTAAAATCCCCAACCACTCCTGCATATAATTCCATGGCAACTTTCTGGATAATAGCCCGAAAACTACAGCAAAGAAATCAGACTCCAACCAAATTTTCCTATAACCCAAGTTCCTTGCAGCAATGAGCCCTTTAAAAACACTCCTTAGTTCAGCACCAAAATTAGTGTCCACTCCAATAGCGTCTGCATGCGCACAAACAACACCATACCTCTATCAGATCTAATAACACCACTTGAACCCGACTCACCTGGATTCCCCAAGCTACAACTGTCAGTATTTAGCTTACACCAATCTTGTAAAGGTAGCTGCCACTTTAACTCCACTGGATCAACAATAATTCCACTCTTTGTAATCAAACCCAGCACCTTTACAATCCGAAGATCGTCCACTGATTTGACTCTATAGGGGTGTCTTATAGAAATTTCTTTGCAGCCTTTCTTAATCATTTCCCAAATCGACATCTTCATAGGAATCCGATTATGTTGCATAGCTTGATTCCTAGCATGCCAAATTACACGTAGAATGACAAACAAGCATCCATATTAAATATGTCTCAATGCTGCAAATCCACATTTTCTTCTCCACCAAATCAACATGTCATCAGTTGTCTACATTTCAGGAATACCCTTTCCAAAAAGCCGGCCAACTTCTTCCCAAATCGACTTAGCAAATTGGCACAAACAAAAGATATGGTTCATCATCTCAAAATCCTGACGGCATAATGTAAGACCCGCACTCCACTAACTTGGTCTAACCGTATCGTGCTAGGTCTTCCCATCATAGCTGGACCAAGTGAATCGATCATGTGAAGATGGATCACAAACCAGGTATAAAAATAAACTCAACACCCAAAATTGTATGCATATGGTCAGATATTTGGGTAGGTATGGTCGACCATATGGTAAGAATGAAGATCACGAATCCAGGACCCTACGATCGATGATTTTGACCCTACGATTGACGGGTTCTGCGACCGTAGCCATTGACCGTGAGACCCCAGATCAGACTTCGAGTTGGGAACTTTCCTAATTTGAGGAGGAGTTCTTTCCTAATTGAAAGAGGACTCTATATGGAGAGTTTTCCTCTATATAAAGGACGTCCCCTCAGTCCTTTTTTACTTTTTTAAAACATTAGTAAACCCTAGAGAAAGAGAAGGGAAGAGAAGGAAGAGAAGGAGAAGAAGAAAAGGCTAAGGAGAAGATTTTGCTGAGAAGAGATTGGCTCTCTATCACAGGCAAAGGTATGAACCTAATCTCTAGAGATGTAAACTCTAAGAATAAGATTTCTACGGAGGTTATGAGATATCAACCTATTATGATCTATGTGATTCCTTGAGAAAATCCCAAGGATAACCATGAGGATGAGTTTGATGATTAGGGTTGATAAGAAACTACTAATGATGGCCATAGGATGACCTTAGGATAAACCCAATTGAAGAGTAGAGGAATTGACCCAGGAAGAACTCAAATTACATGTAGTTTGTGACCAGAAATCTCAAGGTCGTAGCTACGGTCGACCATAGCATGACCAACATGATCAGAGGATCGACCATAGGCATTCGAAAAGATTTCAGAAACCATATAGTCGCAGCTACGATCGCACCATATGCGACTGTAGGATATCGACCGTAGGCAGTAAGGTCGACACAGTATGAGACCATAGGACCAATCAGACACATATCAATGCTCTATTTTGATTTTTGACTACTGTAACATGTTAATATGAACCCTAACTTAAATTCATATAACTTTTATGTTATTAAATTAGTTCAAAGAGAATTACAAGGCTTGGAAGGAGATTAAGTTTTGTTAACTGGTGAGGGAACAAGACCTAAACTAATTGGATAATAACAAACTGTTTATTTATTTGAGTCCAATGCCATGATTGATTCTATTCTTGTATGTTTGTAATGTGCATCTCACATGTCATCCAATATTCCTGCTATTACTGCTCATGTATATTTGTTTCTGTCTATTTATAATATGATGATGATGATGATGATATTAGGAATAGGTATGTGATTATGTGTGTATGGTTAGTGTGTTTGATGCCAGTAGAGCATCAGGGGGAGGACGTGGCATGGTGGTCTTGACCTGGTCACTAGACTCTAGCTCTATCTCTACTCAAGTCTTATTCACTGACATCGTCATATCATCATTACCTTAGCAAAACTATTACATCATAGGGCATCAAGGGGGTGGTCTCGGACCGTGTAGTCTTCGACTCTGTCGGGGGGCCTTAGCTCTATCTCTATGGACGTATTGAGGGATGCTGGAGTGAGGCCTTGGATACACTGTATGACATTTAGGATTGATTAGTTGTGAGCCCAGTTTGCAAGCCCTCGCCAATAGGGGCTTACGTGCTGGTATGGGTAGGGTATCAGGGGAAGTGTTGACGGTGTTTAATCCAGACACTTTAGCTCTATCTCTATTCCATGGTGGGTGCATGTGGGAAGGCAATGGTGTTTAATCCATTGGACGGATTCACACACTTGTGTATAGAGGTACGGGGGCCACCAAACCTTTCTATAGTATATTACAAACTTAAAAATCAAACCAAAGATATGAATTGAATTCATGCATATGTTTATTGTATTGTTTTGTTTACTCTTTGAGCCATGATGTGTGCTCACCCTTTTGACATTGAATATTTTAGTTGATGACGCAGGTCTTACTGTTGAAGATTATGTGAATGCGTCAATGTATGGACACATTACGGCCATGGACGTAGAAGCTATTGAAGATGTGCATGATTCATTATGCGAGTGCAACGTACCAGTGCATATTCGATTAGTTCAACTATATTTGATTATTGGAATATGTAATGGATTATTTACTTTTATGTCTTGAGTCATTTAAAGATAACTGGATTAAGTAATTATTTATCATTGTTAGATACTCAGTTCATTATCTATAAGACTTCCACTTATTTTCTTATTACCTCTGATTATTACTGTGGAATATGTGTGTGGTTTGACATGGTGGATACGACCTATACGAAATCCTGGTTGAACCGTTGGTTTATTGGTGGTTCATCACACTAATCTGGTTAGACCAGAATTGGGGTGTGACACATAACATACATCTCGACACTACTGAAAATCCTTTCCTCTGGACAACATCATCCGTCGTCAACTTTCTCCAACACTACATCCATGCAAAGCATAAAACTCTAGGATGTAAATTTTTATGCCAAACCATATTTGCCCAAAATCGACAAACATGTTTTTTTTACAAGGCATCTAAAGCAAAATTTACAAGCTCAGCTTCAATTATTATAATTTCTTCCTCAAGCTTTGCACATTCATCAGTTTTTGAAGATAGCTCACTGTTTATATCATTTACTATTGCTTTTTCAATGGTGACCTTCAGTTGACTAATCAACTTAGTTGCTTCATTATACTGATCATTCAATTTTTTGTTCTTCTTCCTTTCTGTTCTGAGTTTTGTAAGAGCTGCATATAATTCAGCCTTAAGATCGGGCTCTTTTCAACTCCATCTTTCCTTTTAGATTTTTGTTCTTCTCTTGAAGCTCATCAAGAAGGACCATGAAGAGAACCTCATCATCATCATCCTCTGGTGTCTCATGTGAAGAATTGTTGTTCTTCTTTGTAAGCAGGCTTCTCTTCTTGGGCATAAATTTTTTCTTTCCTTTCTGGTCTTGACTCTCATTATGATCTTCATCATCTGAATCATAGACTCTACCCTTCTTTGAAAAATTAGATGCAAAGTGTCCTATGCCTCCACTGTTAAAACATTTCAAAGTAGACTTGCCCTTGTATTTCTCACTTCTCTTCTTGAGCCTTTTAACTAGATAAGCTATTAGCTCATCATCAGAGTCTTCAGACTCACTCACCTCCTTGTCTTTTGACTTCTCACTTGGTTATTTGATTTTTAATTTTCTCATGGCTTCAAAAGCAACTTGCTTCTTAACAAGCTCTGGTTTTATCATTTTCATCTCATAAGTTGTCAAGATTCCATGCAACTCATTAATTGTCAAGTTGACCAAGTCTGTAATTTCTTCAAGGGCAGATAATTTGGCATTGTATAACTTGTGCAGAGACCTGAGAACCTTCTCAACAACATGAATTTCTTTAATCTCCTCACCCAATGCTCTGATTGCATTGGTGATGCCATTTACTCTGTTAAGGTAAAACTCAATGATTTCATCTTCTCAACATTTAAACTGAGATCTTAAAAGTTGAAGCTTGACTTCCTTGATCTTCTTGTCACCCTCATGTACACTCTTTAGCTTATCCCAAATTTCTTTGGAGGTGGGATAGCTGATTACTCTAGTGATACTCATAAGAGACCCCAGAAGTGCTGTCACTGCCTTGGCTTTATTTCACACCTCTTCATTTCCACTGCATCTATGATGTCTTCAGTTGAAGGAGTGTACCCATTATTGGCTGCCAACCACACACCATATCCTTGAGCCTTCAGGTAGGCCTCCATCCTAACTTTCTAAACACTGTAGTTAGACCCATTAAATATAGGAATCCTTCTATGCATATGCTGGTCTTCACTAGATGCCATTTCTACTACCTCTCACTACTGTTAGTACCTAAAGCTGTCAGTTTTTTTCCCTTGGGAACTCAGCTCTAATACCAATTATGATTTATAGGTTAACACTAAGAGGGGGTGAATCAGTGACTCATAAAATTTTTCCCAAATACTGTGAAGCTTCCCTAACTGTGTTCTCTGTGCTGCCTTGAGCTGACTAGGTTGCTTGTTCAATCACTTTCACAACCACATACACATTCATAAACACAGTCTTGTAACACACTTTGCTATACAACCACAAGCAACAATATCTAGTGGTTTGGCCTATTTAGTGTGCACATCCATCATTCAGACAACACATTTCATATGCAATTCCACAATCTCACATGACAAGATATAACATGGTTCACCAACATGATGTGTGATGGCTAGTCCACGGGACAATACCTTAACCAAGGTTTCATATTATACCTAATACACTTCTTAATTGTTTAGGTTGCTCCTACAACCCAAGTACTACAACATCTACCACTGTCCAAGCTATAACTCAAACTAGGGCTACAACCCTCAATCTTGTCAAGCCTTAACTTAACATGTTACAATGATTTTTATAATAGATGATTATAAACCCTTCCCATATCTTGTTGGTATGAATAAACAGGGCTTGTGTGTGTGATTACCTTCCCAGCATGATCATAGCATGTGTGGTGCTCAGCAAATGGTCTTCCCAAGCTCTCCAATAGTGGTGGATGAGCTTCTTTAACAAAAATGGGAGTTTGACACTCAGTGAATGCTTCCTACAAACCCCAACCATACGAAACTCTCACAACATGCTCACACTACCTCTCCTATGCTTCATATAGCCATTAAACTCAAGGAGAGGTAGGTGGAAATGGATTTTACACACAAATGAGCTCTAAACCAACCTTTCTTCACAAACCTAAAACCAACTCTCACCAAAACTGATTTTTCTTATTGTAGGTGGATTGTGTTGGAAAAATGGAGTTCAAGGCACTTTGAATCATCCAAACCAGACATCGGATGGCCAAGATATGGCTATCCAAAGTCCAGACTATAAAATTAATTCAAAGGGAATCTTTTAAGTAATACGGTGCACCGTGACTCACTGTAGCCGCATCCTGCTGACATGACAGTTAGCAGTGTCGAGTTTTGATTTACGGATTAGGGAATCTTGAAGGATATCCTTCGGATCTGTCAAGTTTAAGCGTAATATCATAAAGGTCGTCGGATCAGTCAGATTGCGTCAACGATTCTCGACTTTAACAAAAACCATTAGATCAGAATCTTCAGCACTGATGCACCATAGAGACACCACATTGAATCAAAGATCCACCTTCGTGCAAACTGTGTTCGACCAATACACATACGCATGAGAGCATCTTGACGCGTTCAGGTTGATACACATAAGCCCGCCAAATTGTCAGCCACCAGATCAGAATCTGGTTGACGTGGCTCCTTTTTGGCCCTCCATTCCGGATCTTCTCCTTTTACATTGACCAAAATGCCCCTAAAAAACCTTCAAATGGCCTTTATAACCGGCCTTTTTGTTAAAAACTGATTGAGACACAAAGGTTCACCAGGGGGTGCCTTTCTCCTTGTAAATTGTCGAACGCATGGTGGCACCCCAATGACTTAGCCATTTTGAAAGAACCCTCGCACAGCCTGCGTACACCTGCTAGCCTGGGCTTATGGGTGAGTTATGCGGCTTGGCTGGGTGGCATGATAGCAGTGTTAAGCATGGCATGCAGCTTTGGCTACGACCCTTGCAGCTGGCCTGCTTGTGGTTGCCCATGGCAGTTGTTGCATGGCTGGCTGCTGTGCTTGTTGGCCATGTGGCCCTGCTATTGTGGCATACAATTGCTACTGCCTGGTGGCACATGCATGCTGCTGAGCAGCTGGCCATGTTGCTGCGGCTAGGTGCCATGCCACCTCACTAGTGGGTCCCACCCACTCTCTTTCTTTCTCCACTTTCTCTCTCCTTATCTTCTCTTTTTTCCTTCTTTATCCTCATCTTCTGCCACTACACCATACTCAACATCAGATGAACCTTAGTAGAGCCCAGTACCACCTCAGTGGGGCCCACACACACTGTCTCTCCTCCACAACATAAAACAAGTGTCCCAAACACTATCATGCCAACTGAGACTCTGCCATCTGTCTAGAACCACTCAGACTGCATTGCCAAAAATGACAACAACTCAACAACCTTGCCAAGGTTCCAACACCTTCTTATCTTTACGGCTGACAAAAAAGTACTTGTGTGACCAACGCGGGACCTTATTTCTTTTTCTTATGCAGGATTTCGAAGGCGTTGGGTTGCTTATTAAAGAAAAACCAGCCCAACCTTGCGGTTTCCTCCGTGGATGGCTTAGTTTCGTTTAAAAGGTATAGATACCTGAACAGGTCTACACTTGGCATCTTCTTTAGAGATCGAAAGAAGACAATGAAAGCCAGAATCATGGACCACAAGTTAGCATGGAGTTGGGTTGGAGCCAGGTCGTAATACCGTAGAATCTTGACGGCCTCTAAAGGGATTGGGAGCTTGAGCCCGATGGAAAAAATTCAGTATACTAGCACACCTCTGTCTTATGGGGCTAATAGGCCGACTCGCCCTTAAAAGGGATCCTAGTGTAATAATGGTCGACGAGGGGGTATTCCGTCAAGACCTCCTTGAGTACCGCTTCCTTCATTCTATACTTTACTCCTGTAGCCTTAACTTCGGTAGGAGAGGGGAGCGCAATCTCCATAGATTCTCCCAGAAAGGTTGGGGCATCCATCATTGGAATCAAAGAGGGTATAACCTCTTTTGGCCATCTCTCTTTCCTAGCTACAGAAAAAATACTAGTTATAGTGATTTTGGGTTTAGCTGCACAAGACAATATTCCTTGTGGCAGTCTTTCATCCCCCGCTATGGGAAGAACCCTGGCTATGGTGGCTTTGGGTTTAGCTGACCTCAACAACAATGGTGCGTTGAATCCCGATGGTACCCTGGTAGTTGAGAAGTCCCACATGGTATACTCCTCTAGAGACCAACCAAAGACAAGTTTTGTAGGCTCTGAGGGCACCATTCCGGGGGGATCGAACATGCTAGACATGTTCGACTCTAAAGGAACAATAAAACTCAAATGAAGAAGGAAATCAATAAGAAGGGAACTTACTGTGAGAGAAGTTGCAAAGATCGCGAATGTAGACGGTGACAGAGAAGATGAAGGAAATAACTCCTTTGCTTTGGGTGCTCGAAAGTTTAATAAGCCAAAAGTGCTTATCAATTTCGTTGAAGGAGTTTTATAGCTTTTCTTCGTTGGATTTGAAATGATTGGAGTTCAAAAATCATCATTACAGAGGATGTCAAATCTTCTTCCGTCGTCGCAGTCAATAGAGGAGATGGGACGTCTTCACTTGATGAGTGGGCGAAATCTCCCTTACATTTAATGCTCCCTCTTCACATTAAATGCAATGTTTTAAAAGGGGGAGACAAATCTGTACGTTGACATCATTTTTGTATAGACACGAAGATCGTAGCCTAACACGGGCGGCTTCATCGATGCGTGGCACCTTCTTAGGGGTTGTCGTTTCGTACTGCTGCCACCAAATCGGCGTGTGATTATGGAAGGCGGGATATTCAAATACCTTCTTGAGTTCCCCAAAAGTTTTTGAATTCCCTCATGGCGGTTGCACTTCTTCTACGACTTTGAAAGTTACACGGGATATCATTCTAGCCAAAGTTTTAACACTTGATACTCAACCAAGTCACAAATAAAAGGTCATTCATTCCCACTTTGTAACTCGGGCTGTACGCCAACCAGTACCCCACTATCTAAGATGAATTCTACACGAGTTGGATCCTACCAAGGGGATAATCTCCCTCATGACGGAGCACTCTCTAAGTCGTCATGATTGTGGGGCATCATTTAAGTTGCTACGTTGTGACTTGGGAAAGGTTTACAATGCAACGTGAACCAAAGCGACTTGGAAATACGTGACTTCAACCTTTTAACCCGATATAGCGACATGAAGCAAAATGTGTTGTGGTCTTGAGATTGCTTCTTCGAACTTGGTGAGTCCACAAAAGCAAGGGGCAACTGTTGATAGCATATTTCACACGACTAATCATAAAGCAACAAGTGTCCATCCGCATATCATAATGGGAGGGTGACGCGTGTCCTACCAGATGTTGCCTCCAGGATGCTTCCATGACTGTGAGAAGAAGCACGTATAGGGCCACACGTGTTAGGTCTCCAAGTCGGTTTTTGGAGTGCCAGGTGGATTCCTATTAGGATACGACAGGGAGAGTTGGACTTTATGTGAGACCCGCACTCTACTAACCCAGTCTAACCTTGTTGTGCTAGGTCTTCCTATCATAGCCAGATCGAGTGGACTAATCGTGTGTAGATACCATAAGACCAGGTAAGCTAATCGACTCAAAAAATAGTCAAGTTAGGTCGTATGGTTGACTACCTTAGCTGGTATGGTCAACCATAGGGTGAAGGACACGTGACCAGTTGAAAATAGACGTGTGGCCGACACCTATGAGGGCTGTAGTTGATGGATTTTACGACCACACCTATCGACTGCATGTTGCTAGATCAGACTCCGAGATTTGGAAACTTTCCAAATCAAAGGGGATTTCTTTCCAAATTCTAAGAGGGCTCTATATGGAGAGTTTCTCTCTCTATATAGAGGACGTCCCTCTAACCTCGATTACTTTTTTGGAACAACCTCTAACCCTAAACCTAAGAGGGAAAGAGAGAGGAAGAAAAGGAGAAGAAGATTTGGAGAAGAAAGTTAAGAAAAAAGGTTTTGCAGAGAAGGTCCTAGTTCTCTACATCAAGTAAGGTATGAACCTTGTTTCTATAAGCTTAGAATAGGATTTCCATGGTAGACTGAGTTGTTGAATCAATGAAAGCTCTCAACCATGAGATTCCTTAAGTAAATCTCAAAGGAGACTCATGGAGAGTAGGTTAGGGTGATTAGATATGTGAAATTATGAATTGATGGCCTTAGATTGACTCTAGGATGAACCCTACTGATGAGCTGAGAAATCGACTCATGAAGAACTCGGATTGAAAGAGAAACCTACCAAAAATTGTGTGGTCGCATGCTGTAGTCGCATAATAGGGTCGACCATAGCTATTCAGTAATATGTCAGGAAACGTATGGTCGCATGATCCACGACCGTACATACCGACCGCACGACATATGGTCGTACTAAACATGAGACCATAGGATTGATCAGTCACCCATTAATGGTTTTGTTTCGATTTTCAACTATTGTAACTTGGTATAGATGAACCCTAACTTAAATCCATACATTCCCTAGGTCCTCAAGTAGTTCAAAGTGACTTCCAAGGTGTGAAAGAGGGTTGCACATCATTTACATGTGAGGGAACTAAACCTAAACTAGTTAGATAATAACAAACTATGTTTATTTTATTGCGTCTAATGCCATGAATGATTCTATGCTTGTATTCTTGTAATGTGCATTTCACATGTCATCCAATATTATTGTTATATATCTATTCGTGCATATTTATTTTTGTTTATTTATAACATGATGTTGATGCTAGGAATAAGCATGTGATTGTGTTTGTGGTTGGTGTGTTAGATGCGAGTGGAGCATCAGGGGGAGGACGTGACATTGTGGTCTTGGGCCTGGTCACCAGTCTCTAGCTCTATCTCTACTTAGTCCTACTCACTAACATCGTCGTATCGCTGTTACCTTAGCAGAATTTGTATGTTGTAGGGCATCAGGGGGAGGACGTGACATTGTGGTCTTAGGCCTGGTCATTAGACTCTAGCTCTATCTCTATGGGCATATTGAGGGATGCTGGGGTAAGGCCTTGGATACATTTGGATGGCATTAGGATTGGTTAGTTGCGAGCCCAGTTTGCAAGCCCTCGCCAATAGGGGCTTACGTGTTGGTATGGGTAGGGCATCATGGGAAGTGTTGACAGTGTGTGATCTGAATACTTTAGCTCTATCTCTATTCTATGGTGGGTGCATGTGGGACAACAATGGTGTTTGATCTATTGGGCAGATTCACACACTTGTATATAGAGGTGTGGTGGCCTCCAATCCTTTCTATAGCACAATTGTAAACTTAAATCAGACCAAAGATATTGAATTGAATGGATGCATATGTTTGTGCATTGTTTTGTTTATTCACTGAGCCGTGATGTGTGCTCACCCCTCGACATCGAATATTTTTAGTTGATGATGCATATCCTACTGTGGAAGATTATATGAATGAGCTGTCGCACGAACATGTGGCAGCCATGGACATGGAAGCTATGGAGGAAGCGCATGATCCATCATGCGAATGCAACCAATGTGTTTTTCATTAGTTTAGCTATATTTGAGCAGTAGAGCATGTAATTGATTATTTTACGTAATGTTTTGAGTAGTTTAAAGATAATTAGATTTAATTATTTATTTATCACTGTTAGACCTCGGTTCAATATTAATAAAGACTTTCGCTATCTATTTATCAACTCTGGTTATTATTGTGGAATGTATTTGGTATAACATGGTTGGCATGGTCTTTACAAGATCCTGGTTGAACCGTTGGTTCTTATGACGGTTCATCACACTACTGATTAGTCAGAATTGAGGTGTGACACTTTACGTGGGACTCTCCACCCACAAGGAGCACACATGGTGGCCTGAAAGGTCGGAGATGGCAACTTCACCCAACTGTAGGATCTTTATCCTATGTTTATAGGAGATAGTTGGATTGGCTCCCATAGAGTCATACATTCCTATTCTAACACTATCACTGGATAGCGAATCCAGTTCTAACTACAGGTGTGTCCTTTATATATACACTAATGATCACAGGTAATGGTATCTGATTTCTACTCACTTTGAGGATACTCATGGAACCCTACTCTCTAAGGGGCTTACTCTCTTATTGTAAGTTCCATACTGATTACTCTTTTACTGACTTGATCATCGGAGTGAGCATCAGACACCACTATCTGGCTCTAAAAACCTTCATCTTTTTTGTAAGAGGCAGGACACGTCAACTAGCCCAGTTTCAGCAACAACAAGGGTCACACTAAACTCGGTACTTTTCTTGTTTTGCTAAACTTTTTAGGAGGGTTACCTAGTCTATGAGTGCAACTCCATGTGCAGTTGCAACAAAATTTGTCAACGACTCAGAACACAGTTTTGCAGAATGGTGTTTTGGTCAAATTGGAGGTCTTCAAGACAAAAAAACAAGGTAACGATTGATGACTTTCTATTGGGATTCATGAATCCTTGATTAATTTCTTCCTTTTAATTTACTTTTGAATGCGTTTTATGAGAATAATCGATTTTCTAATGGTGTTGAAAACAATTTAGGTTGAAAAAAGGGGGAATTTTTTTTTCTCTACAAATCATTTTAGTTTTACAGGGGCATGTGAGAGAGAGGGGGGAGAGAGAGAGAGAGAGAGACAGAGAGAGAGAGAGAGAGAGAGAGAGAGAGAGAGAGAGAGACAGCGAGGGAAATGGAATGTCTCCTACCTTCAAGCAACAATGTTCTTCAAAAATCCGTAATATTCGGCAATGTTCTTGAAAAATCCTTGCGGCAATGTTCTTCTAATTCACTTGTATAGTTTTCTCTATTTGGATTAGAAAGAAGAAGAAAGGTAATAAAATATAAGGACTTTCCATCATCTTTTGTTAAGTTTTAAAAGGACAAAAAATATAACTTTACAAATGCCTAAGGGTAATATTGCCATTAAACTCTTAAGTGACGAAACAAGTTAGCATCTAACGGTCCTGTCCTAACGGACTTTATACTTATGTTTCAAATTAAAGGAGTTTAGTGAGATTATTGACAACAATGGTGGTTGTTGAAGTTAAGGTAAACTTTAGGGGAGGTGCATGAAATTTAATTGGAATGGGAACAGTTGAGGATGAAAATCGATAAATATTGGCCGATTGGATATCGATTACTTGAACTATACTAGGGAGAAGAGGCCAAATGCGAATAATTCATAAAACAAAAATTTTCTAAAAAATACAAATAATTCAGAAAAATAAAAAATTTGGCCCAAAATTTTAGAATCTGCATGGATTTATAGTATCTGAATGAAATTTTAATGAAAATTAATAAAATGAATTGATTTTTTTCTCTCGAATTTTTGGAAAATTATTGTTTAATAAGGATTTTAATTGGAAATTAGTCTCATTTTCATAAAATGGAAAGACTTAACCGTAGTATAGGGGCTCAATTTGCATAGTTTGGTGATTACGTGGTATCCAAATCCTCTCCTACTAGAGGTTCGGGAGGAGTGGCGACAGCCTCGTTAGATGGCCAATACCTGGGACTCGGGTGAATCTGAGCCCTCCATTTGAGCCGACACCCCCTTGTAGGCTTAGCTTGTGGGCTCGGATAGAGGGTTCAGACTCACCCAAGCCCCAGGTGTCGGCCATCTAAAGGGGCCGCCCCCTCTCCTCCCGAACCAGGAGAGGATGTGGATCCGATTACATGTTTCAAAGTGGATAGTTTTGATGAATTCAAATGTATTCTTTATTTCAATAAGTCTAAAATTCATCTAACTTAATCCCCTTGTATTTTTCAAAAATAAAATTAAAGAAAAAATATCAGGTTTTATGGTGGATAGAACAAAATGTTGTACCGTACGCATAATCCATGCCTCAAGTATTAATCATAAATTTATGGGAAATGAAGGTGTGCATGTGTTAGGGGTGTCAAAATTGGGTTCAAATCGAAAATTGAAACTACACCAGGTGTATTCATCCCGAATTTAGCCAAAATCAAATTATTGGATGATAATTAGGCTGCAATGGTGAAAAATCGAAATCAGATTGAACCAGTTGATAAGTCCGAACCAAATTGGACCAGTAGGGGGGAGTTCTCTCTCTTATTGTGCATCTATTAATGCAACTGGAATCAAGAAGAGAAGAAGTGGGGAAAGCAGGTAAATGAAGAAGGTTAAAGAAGAAGAAGAAGAATGTGAAAGAAGAAGAGAAGGAACTCATGTGTTGTGACCACATAAGAGGAGCTTTTTAGGTTTTTGCTTTGTGATTTTTTGAAATCAGCAAGAAAGGTGTCTCATTCAACAAAATGAATTGTGTTGAATAGAGGGTGCAACATCCAAATAATTCATGGCGAACACCTTGATTCATAGTTGTTAAACAAGAAAAGATTCAGAGTGAATACAGAGGAGAGGGTTTTTGCCCTTCTCTAGCTAGGCACCCAAACAACCATTCTTCCTTTTTTAGTAGTGGTATGGGCATGGTAATTACAACCAGCAAGAAGCATCACCTTTTGCAAACATAGCCACAAGCAACAACTGTTAAATGGAGACAAAATGGCGAGTTTTATTCAATAATATTGTTTTCTCTAATCAATTTCTTACCCTTTTCTTTCCTCTCTAATAGACAGGCAATGATAGTAGGAGAAGAAAGGGAGAAGAAAGGAGATTAGTTTTGGTAGATATTGTAATTTTCTTAGCTATTGTAGTTTTCTGAGCAGAAATCAAAAAATTAGGAAGAGAGAAGGTTGCTGATTTCATATGGAGAGAGAGAGAGAGAGAGAGAGAGAGAGAGAGAGAGAGTTGCAAATGTGCTATAAATTTTCAGAAAAATAGTAAGTTGGAAGGGACGAACTATACATCTATTGGCGCTGAAAAGTTTGGGGATGAACTTCAATTTGAAATGAGGGTAAAATTGAAACTTCACTTAGATTCCTCAATTACGTTAATAAGCATAATTGACATCAACAACTAACAGACCACAACAGATGGAGTGGAGTTTAGTGTAATTACATTATTTAAATAAGGGGGGATTGTTTCGATTCTAAACCAATAGGGGGTTTACCTATAATTAGACATAAGTATAGGGGAAGTTTGAGTAATTTACCCTAAAAAAAGAAAACAAAGGAAAAATTCACCCATTCCCTTGAACTTTGCTTTTAAGTCACATAACCCCTAACTTCGTGATTAATTTTACGTGCACCCCCTCTGTTAAGTTAACTAATAGAAAATACAAAATTACCCAATTAACTTCCCTAATAACTTGACAATCAAATAACAATTTGGGAATAGAGTCAAAGAAAAAAGAAAATGAGTGTTTAAAAGGGTAAATATGTCATTTATTAATGGTTTGGGAGAGGGTAGTGTTGCTGCTGAAATCGGTTCTACTGATGTGTCTTGCCTCCTGCAAGGTAGAGCAAAGTAGTAATTGGAGCCAAATAGGGTGTCCGGAGTCTATTCCGATGATCAAGTTAGTAAACAGAGCAAACAATATGGAGCTTATAGTAAGAGAAGCAAGCTCCTTTAAGGAATGTGGGATCCCTGAGTATTCTCAGAGTAGTGAGAATGGTTGGAATTCAAGATGTCTTACCTTGTGATCGTCGGAGGTATTTATAGCTATGTCGTCCATCCTTGATTGGATCCTTGACTTATGAATGTTCACGGATTTTCCTCCCATGATTCAATGGAGAAATCCGGATTCTCATGTTGGACCATAGGATTAAGATCCTATAGTGTTGCAAAACCATCGCTTAATCCTTTGTGGGTTGCCATACATGTCTCTGATGTGTTAGTAGTGATCCGTGGACACGATTAACGAATTCTCCCTTAATAGAGGCCCTTGACACATGCCTTTGATGAACCGTGGAGTTCATCCTACATAGATGATAGCACTCTTGATGGCGCTATAGTGGGATTGCCGCCTGACATAACACATGTCTCCCTCTTGCTGGGATTGACGAGTTTACACATGTCAAATGGTGATAGGCTTGAGAAAACATATTGTTAACAGTTGCCCCTTGCTTTGTGAACTTGCTGAGTTTAAGGAAGCAATCATGATACCCACTAATGTTTACTCTCCTTATATATGCAAAAATTTGGGAATTACGAGATCATCACGGTGGTGAAACCACCATGAGCCATCCGAATAGTTGCGAACTACTGGAGTTTCTGTTTTTGAAGTTGCGCATAGTTGCGAGCTCGAGTCTAATTATAATTATGATCTTGGAGTTGTTTGAACTTGAGGCCTGTGCTTTCCTTGATATCTTTAGAGATTATCAGTAATTATATCGCCGATCTTTAGATCGGCTAACTGATTGATCTTTTCAAAGATTCCAACATTGAGCTCTAGTTCGACTAATCAATTGATCTCCTCAAGGTTGTATCGCCGAGGTTTAGATTATCCATGCGATTGGTTTCTCCAAAGATTATATCGTTGAGATCTGAATTAGCTAATTGGACTCGAAAATCAAATCTTGCGAGGAGACGGTTCAAGTTTTGAGGGGGGTTCGCAAGTCGAACGGTTCCCTCTAGATTTTGAATAAGCTTAACTGCTCCTTTTGGGGGGATTTGGTAATGCCAGAAAGGTATTTCGATCTTCCCACCATTCATGATTTGGTGACAGCTTGGCGTGAGTAGCCTTCGAATGTGCGCCTGTAAGAGGAGTGCCACGCTTCCAGGTAGCCATTTGCGTCAGACCACGATGGCGTTATCTTAGATTTGTTCTCCCCTTTACAAACGTTGCATTTAATGCTACAATGAGTTCAACCAATCCCAGACGTTTCTATCCATTCCTCGAATGGAGGTGTCCCATCTTTCTTTCTGATCATGACGCGAGAAATTGATTCGATCTCCTTGCAATGATGATTTTCGAGTCCCGAAACTCCTTTTGAACTTATTACCCCTAAGCTATAAGTCCATATTGAGTCATTTGCTTGGGTTTCCATCACTTTGAGTTTTTCGGTGCTTCTAAAGACTGCCTTTGTCTTCTCCGCTTCAGCTCTCCATTCGTCCTCACCAGTAAGTTTTTTTCTTCTTCTTGTTTTGTTATAAAAGTTATCTTGTTTAATTCTTCTTTAGATTTATCATGTCTCGTATGTTTGATGCTCCTAGGACGACGCCTCTAGAGCCTGATAGACCTCTTTTTGGCTGGTTTCCAGAGGAGTACACAGCGTGGAACTTCTCTGCTACCTGGCCATTATCAGGACATAGAACACTGGTGAAAACTGTTGGTCTTAGGGCCACTATAGCTAGGGCTATTCCACTTGTAGAAGATGACAGGTTGCCTACAGACATACTATCCTATGTACCTGGGTCCAAAGGGAGGATTGTCGATATTTTTACTTTATTGGTAGAGAGGGAAAAAGACTCTAGGGAACCTTTGCCTACTGCAATCTTAATATCGGATGCCCCAGCTCTTCTGAACGAAACCATGAAGATTGCGCTTCCTTTGTCCTTTGAGATAGAGGCTGCTGGAGTGAAGAATAAGCTAAAGGAAGAGGCACTCAACACCCATTTGGCCGAATTCCTACTCTACGAGTGGTATTATACTAGGATTCCTTCCAAGGGCGAGTTTGCCTATAACCCTCATAGGACCGAGATGTATGTGTATACTGAGTTCTTCCGATCGGGGTTCAAGATTCCAGTCCCTGGGGAGGCCATCAATATTTGTAAATACTATGGTCTAGCCCCGGCCCAGATTTAAGCTAACTCCTAGTCCATAATCTTGTCTTTCCTTGTTTTCTTTCGTAAACTGGAGAGGGAACCGAGGGTTGACTTGTTTAGGCCTCCGTTTCTCCTAAACAGGCGACACCATCCAAGAAGTGTGATAAGGGCATTCAAAGGTTGGGCTGGTATAAACTCACTAAGTACGTGATCTTGAAGAAAAAATGTAACAAGGTTCCGCAATGGTTGAACAAATTTTTCTTCATTGGTCGTCGCGATATGAAGCCCATGCCATTAGTGAATCTTTGGAGCTTTCTTGAGGTTTTCTGGCCTAAACCATGCTATGACCTTGGTTGGGGAATATTTGAAAAGTTTCAATATGATGCATTTGGGAATACCGCTCTTCTATGACGAGCTCACCCAAATATTCTTGAATTGCCCCAGTGACTTTGGGACAGGAAATGATGTATATGATAATACTGTCCCCCCGGGGCTTCATTTTGTCTCATGGAATCCAAGTAAGATGAGGAATTCTATTTCACGCATTTTTCTTTTTAAACTCGGCATTTTCTTCATATTGACTGTCTTTTCTTGATGTTTCTGCAGTGGGGAAGTCTTCTCTGTATATATCTGAGATTCAGAGGCTTCAAGATCAGCAACACGCATCGAAGAAGGGAGCCGAAGGTTCCAAGAGATGAAGAAGAAAGTTTCTTGTGCTAGACCTGTAAGGGTTTTCAGTACAGGAAATGAAACCGCTAAAGAGAGCGGGATTGAAGGTGCTCCGGCCCAGAAAAAGATTAGGATCGAGATGGGTTCTGCATCTTCGACTCATTCAAAGGAGTCTCTTCCCTTGGTTCCCTCTGACGACCTAGACGTTGTCCCTAGCATTGTCCCTGTTGCGGGAACTGTTGAGGTTTATCCTTCATCCCATTAGCCGCAAGAGTTTTTTGTTGTGTTGGGCTACTACCGCAGGAGTTTTAGATCCGTCCTTGCCCCCCACTCACCAAACTTTGAGAAAAAACCCAGAAAAGGGATCTTATAGTCAAGGTCGCACCCCTGGTTTGGCCAAGTCTCTTTATTTGCCGAAATGGCATGTCAACCAGGCTGATAGCGCTCTCGCCTCGTCGGAGGTCGTGCTTCAGGTTGTGGAAGGTATGAGCTTACCCATTGATTTCAAGTCCTTTGACAAAATGGCAGTGGATGAGGTGGAGCAATCAGAGAGGTGGTATCTCATGGGTGTGAGTATTTACTTATTGGTTTCCACCTTCCTCTCCCTGAGGAAGTTCTTTCCATCTTGAGATACTATCGCCTGCCTCCAGGACAAGTGCAACCCAACTCATGGTGTCATTTGATTTCTTTTGTCTGCTTCTTTCAAAAGATTGGTCATGTTTTATCTATTGATTTGCTAAAGGCTTTTTATAGCTTTAATGTGGAAAGAAGATCGGTACCACAAGGCCTACCGGGTGGGTCTTCTTGAAGACCAGGGCTGGCGCTCCAAAGACTCTGAAGACTCAGAGATGATATCTGAATTGGCACTCATCTTTCTTTTTTATAGGACAGAGAGATAGAGTTCCACTCCCTGTTAATCATTCATGGAGTTTCCTTGGGGACGAGGAGGCAACAGAATTGAACTCGAGAGTTGAACTGTCAGGCGATGATCTAGTCTTATTCCATCTTGCTCGGGAACCCGTACGTGACTTCTAATTTCTGCATATTGAATTTGGGGAGCCTGACTTTTGGCTTACTATCTTTCCTGATCCCCTCCGAGTCCTCGTCGGAGATAGCTGTGGAGATCCCTTCACAGAGGTCGATGATGACGATGTCTCGCTCAAGTCTGGTATTCCTCTTCTTCCAGTTCTTTTTATTTTGCAATCTTTTTCTTTGATGATCTCCAGCATGCGTGTTTCCAGCTGATTCTCCTCCCCCAGTTAGTTCTTCATGAGGGACTGTGGAGAAGATTGCTAGGGCTTCTCAGCAACTAAAGGGAAAGGCAGTGCCGGCTTTTTCCTCCAAGCTATCAAGGAAATCATCATCTCCATCTCCCTATATTGATGTCTCTACTACTCCCATTATTAGTGGGCTTTAACTCAATAGCCCTGTGAGGACGTCTTTACCTCCTTCCTCACCTGTTTTATTTAGTGGACATGGTGCCTCGCATGAGGGACCTTCTTGTCCTGCTAATGAAAGAATCTCTTCCTAGCTTCTAAAGGTTAGTTTTTCCATTTCTGGCTTTGCCATTCTGGCTCTCTTTGTTGACTTCTTTTTCTTCTTCTTTCAGTACGCCAATAATCTCCGTGATCTTTTTGGGTAAATCAATTCGCTGGAGGCCAGATGTGCTAAGGCTGAACTTGGTAGAGATTTAGCGGAGGATGCACTGAAAGAGGAGAAAGAGAGACTAAAAGATCAAATTGATGCTTTAAGAGAGGAGACTTGGAGGTTTAGGCAGCAGATCATGGTCCTTGAAGAACAGCAGGCGAATCATATCAAAGACAAAAACATGGTTCTGAAGGAGCTTTTTGAGTTCAGGGATTATGTGAGATTGATTTGTCCTCATGTCGACTTCTCAGGTTTTAAGGCTACCCATACTCCCCCTCTCAGTTGAAGAGAAATGTTTCTATGTAATTTTGTCTTGTCGTACTTTGAAAGTTGACATACTTCTCTTCTTTTTTTTTATATGAATTTGTGTTTTGTTGTTTTGGAACTTTTTCTCTGCCGAGCTTGCATGATCTTTTGTCTTTATATCATGGTTTTTGTTGGAAGGTTCCTTCTTCTAAGATGTCCATAGCGAATTGCTTATACTCAATTTAAATCCTGATACAATCAACTTATCGGGCATTTACTGCTTTACTCTAGTAGCACCTAGTTCGCTTTGAACTCGGGTGTTAGAGTATTGCCGCATCTTATGATTGTACTCGAAGACTAGTAAGATAAAAAGATTAGGATGTAAGACACTTTATTGAGCTTTTCTCTTGTCTATTACATTACTGATAGAATTTCCATAGGTTCTTTGAGTGCCAGGGTTTTTGGATGTATCTCCCTTCCATGGTCTTGAGATAACATGTGGTCTTGTTATATGGATCACTCTATAAGGTCCCTCCCATGTTAGCATTAGCTTGCCTTACTGGGAAGGTTTGGTTACGGCAGATCGATGAAGTACCAGATCACCAACTTTGAATTGCCTAGCTTGAACGCGCAAGTTATAATACCTTGCTACCCTTTGCTAGTGCGCAAGTGTTCGCAAGTATGCATTTTCACGAACCTCTTTAAGTAAGTCCAGGTGGATCCTTAGTTCTTCATTATTTTGGATGTCATCATAATTTAAGATCCTGTAGTTGGGGTGAGTCACCTCTACCGGTGTGACTGCTTCTGCGCTGTATGCTAGCATAAAGGGGATTTCTCCTGTGAGCATTCAGATTGTAGTTCTATAGGACCAGAGGATGCTTGGAAGTTCATCAAACCATTTTCCCTTTGCTATTCCAAGTCGATGAGGTATCCCTTTAGAGATTGTCTTATTAGTGGCTTTGGCTTGGCCGTTTGCTTCCGAGTGATATATTGTCGCGAACCTATGCTCAATCCCAAACCCTTCACAGAAAGCCTTCAGATGTTAGTTGTCGAACTGTGATCTGTTGTCAGTGATATGTACTCTTGGGATGCCATAGCGGTATATCACGTTCATTTGAAGAAAAATCTCGATCTGAGCTGTATCTACAGACACTACTGCTTCTGCCTCTGCCCATTTAGAAAAGTAATCCATGACCATGATGAGGAATTTCTTAAAAGTTTTGGCCCCTGGCATTGGGCCGATAATGTTTAATCCCCACATTGCGAATGGTAGGGGATTGCTTATTGACTGGAGCTTGGTCACGGGTAGATGGCTTATAGTGGCATGCTTCTGGCATTTTTCACAGTGGGTTGTGTACTTAGTGCAATCGGGGAGCATGAATGGCCAATAATAGCCTTGTCGAAGTAATTTTTTGGTAGAACATGCGGCCACCAATGTGGTTAGCATAAATCCCTTCATGCACTTCCCATATTACTTTGTCGGCCTCTTCCGGGGGGAAACCGAGTAGTAAAGGACGTCTAAATGATTTGTGATACAGTTCCCCACCCATTACCATGTATCAGCATAATCTAGCTTGAACCCGACGCCTTTCTATTCTGTCCTCTGAGAGTTCACCAGTCTGGAGGTAAATCTTTATAGGATCTATCCAAGTCGCTTTGCGTTCAACTTCTTGCACCTCAATTCCCTTTGCTATGCTTTTGTTTTTCAGGACTTCAATGTACACTAATCATCTAAGTAGGAAAGCTCCTCTACCAGCAACTGGGATAGACCATCTGCTTTCGTGTTCTCTTCTCTGTCCACATTGCTGATATGATTTCCTCAAAAAGGTTGAGTTGTGATCTTACCTTCTTGAGATATGTTATCATGTCTGATTGCTTCGCTTCATATTCCGCTTTGACTTGTCAAACAACAACTTGGAATCATTATAGATGTCTATTTTTCTTACCATTAACGCTTTTGCTAGGCGGAGTCCAGCCAGGAGGGCCTCGTACTCGGCAACATTGTTCGTTGCATGGAAATCAAATCAAAGAGCAACTTGCACTTTAAAATTCTCTGGACTTGTTAGTATTACTCCGGCCCCCGAGTGCTTGTCACTTGAAGATCCGTCCACATAAAGGATCCATACTGGCATGGGCTCTGTCTTTTGCTTTTTCTTCTTTTGCCATACATCTTCTTCCGCCATCATCCTTTCAATGTCGACACTATCTTTGTCAGATGTTTCTAAAATGAAATCGACAAGCACTTGTGCTTTTACTACCATTCTTGGATGAAAAAATATTTCGAACTCTCCCAATTCTATTGCCCAGTTTACAAGTCATCCTGATATATTAGGTCGTGCTAGTATCTTCTTCAGTGGCTTATCAGTTAACACTATGATAGTGTGTCCCTGAAAGTATGGTCGCAACTTTCGAGCTGCGGTCACTAGAGCAAGAGCCAGCTTTTCCACAATTCTGTATCTTGTCTCAGCATCCAATAGCATTTTACTTACGTAATAAACTGGTCTTTAAACCTTCTCAACCTCTTTAATGAGTACCGAGCTTACTGCTGTTTTTGAAATAGCGAGGTAGAGCTGCAATTCTTCTCCTACTTCGGGGTACGCGAGCAATGGTGGAGATGTTAAGAAAATTTTGAGCTCATCAAAGGCTTTTTGGCATTCCTCCGTCCATTCAAAACATTTATTTCCTTTCATTGTTTTGAAGAACAGTAGGCATCTATTTGCCGATCTTGACATAAACCAACCCAGGGTGGCTATCTTACCTGTTAACTCTTGAACCTGCTTTGGTTTTGTTGGGGCTGACATTGCCATGATCGCTTCAATCATGGCTGGGTTTGCCTCAATTCCTCTGCTTGAGACCATAAAACCCAAGAATTGACTAGATCCCACTCCAAACGCACATTTGTTTGGGTTCAATCTCATCTGGATTTGGCAGAGGACCTCAAATGCTTCTTTTAAATCTTGGAGGTGATTTTCTGATTCTATGCTTTTGACCAGGAAATAGTCCACATAAACTTCCATATTCCTACCGACTTGCTTTTCAAAGACTTTGTTTACCAATATTTGGTAAGTTGCTGTTGCATTCTTTAACCCGAAAGGCATTGCTTTGTAGCAGTAGAGCCCCGTGCTCGTAATAAATACGGTGTTGATCTCGTTTGGCTCATATATCCTTATTTGGTTGTATCCATAGTACGCGTCCATGAAGGATATGATTTTAATGTTCGGCAATTGCATCTACTAGCCTATCTATTTTTGGGAGAGAGTAGTAGTCCTTAGGGCATGCTTTATTGAGATCTAAATAATTAATACAGATTCGCCACTCGCCATTTGCATTTTTCACCATGACTACATTTGACACCCATTAAGGATATTTCACCTCCTTAATAAATCCAATGGCGAGTAGCTTTTTCACTTCTACTTTTATCGCTTCTTCCTGCTCTGGTCCAAAATTTCTTTTCTTCTGGTGTACTGGCTTGACACTTGGGTCAATCATCAGCTGGTGCTCCATCAACTCCCTAGGTATTCCAGGCATGTCAGAGGCAGTCCATGTGAAGATGTCAAGATTTTCCTTTCGGAATTTCACAAGATTTTTCCTCTGCTCCCCTTTCAAAGATGATCCAATTTGGAAGTATTTATCTGTCTCTTTTCCTGAGGTTGGCACTAGATCTATCTCTTCAATGGGAGCACCTCGTTCTTGCGTCAGGTCATCTTGTAAATCTTCAATTTCGATTGTAGATGTCAACCACTTCTCGTCGCTGAGGTTGAGATCATTTTTGTTACAGTGACGAGATACATCTTAATTTAGCTTGCAGTATCCCACACCATTCTCAGTCGGGAATTCATGATGAGATAGTATGTTGACATACAGGCTCTTAATAGATTGAGTCTTGGACGTCCCAAGATCACATTGTGGCAAGAGGGGACGTCCACCACCAAGTACGAGGATACGTAGGTTCTCCTTCGGGGTTTTGTTCCAACTCGTGTCTCGAGTGTGATTCCTCCTGTAAGCACCCCATTTTTGCCATCCCTAGCTGAACAAAGTCTTACTGGAGTGTAGACAACAAAGTGGGAGAGATGAGAGAAAGTTTGAAAAATACAGGGGAGGCGAGTGAAACTGTAAGACCCGCACTCTACGAACCCGATCTAAACCTTGTTTCATGTCGTAATAGGTCTTCCAATCATCACTGGACCAGACGGGACGAGCGGATGACAACCAGGTATGAAATCGGACCAATCGAACCAATTCAAGTATGAAAAACTTCATACTGGTCGATGGTACTGGTCGATGGTCGACCGGTATGGCCTGCGCAACATGGATTTGGAAACGGATCTCTGTGGGTCCCACTTTCCAATTTCAAACCGAAGGACTTTCCTAATGTTATGAGGCTTCCTAAACCTAATCTTAGTCTATATAAGGACCCTTAAACCTCCTAAAACCTCTTCCATTGATCCTCACAAACCCTAGAAAGGAGAAAGAGGTTGAAGAAGGAGAAGAAGCTAGGAAGGAGAGGGAAGAGCCGCCATTACCGTTTGACAAAGAACACATTGTCGCGAGTTGACGGTAAGTACTTAAACCTTCCTCTACATTAAGTATTATAGGATGGTTAGTTATAATTGGATCAATACCATGCAAAGCGAGGTATTGTTCTAAACCCTATTTTACCGTAAACCCTAATTTAGTCGATAAACCCTAGATTCAAGTTCTAGGTTTAGATCATCAAAACTAGGACTTGAATAGAGTTGGAAACAACTCTAACTCAGTGCTCAGAGCTAGAATGAATAGGAGAAACCCTAGAATCAATAAGGGGTGACCGACAGAAGGCGAAAACCAGAGGTATGGTCTCCCAAAGACATACCGGTCGACCATACCGGTCGCACCCTATGCGATCGGTACTGCGACCGGTACCTCTCGGGGATCGGTCTGTAGGGACCGGTCGACCATACCGGTCACAGGTTTTCCCTACAGTGCTGCAACCGGTACCTGTGACCGGTCTACTCTGTGAAGAGTGTTTTTGACCTAGTTGGTTTTTCGACCAACATAAACCTAAGGAAAAACTATTCTGATTAAACCTAACATGTATAGGACCTTGTGATAGCACGTTTGGATTCTGCGACGCGGAGCAAGCTAGCAAACAAGCGTCAGGTAAGAGAATCAGACCTAAACCCTAATAATTTAATAACAATAAATCGTCGTTAATAATTATGATTATGTGGATTGATGTTTATGCATTCTCGCATGTCATCATTTACTTTCAGTTATTATTATTGTTCATGCATACTTGCTATGCTAGGTTGTGACTGTTAGGCATGTGATTGTTTTCATTGGTTTGTGAAATGGGAAGGACTGGAGGTCTGGGATCATTCCTCACACTAGCACCTTTCGTATCATTCTGTCTTAGCATGCTTGGTGCCGGTAGGGTATCAGGGGGAGGAAGTGGCACTGTGGTCTCCGGCCTGGCCACTAGACTCTAGCTCTATCTCTATGCCATAGGGAGCTGTGTTGGGATAGGGCCTACTATGATGACATATAGGATTGGTTAGTTGCGAGCCCAGTTTGCAAGCCCTCGCCAATAGGGGCTTATGTATTGGTATGGGTAGAGTATCAGGGGAGGTATTGGCGGTGTTTGATCCGGATGCCTTAGCTCTATCTCTATTCCATGATAGGGTGCATGTGGGACAACCGTGGGGTTTGATCCATTGGACGGCTTCATACACTCGTGTATAGAGGTGCGGTGGCCGCTAATCCTTTCTATAGCACATTGCAAACTTAAACCAGACCATGATGTGAATGTTACTCATGCATATGTTTGTTGCATTGTCTGATTGTCTTACTGAGCTAAGTTATGAGCTCACCCTTATGTACACATTATTTTTAGATGTTGATGCAGGTTATACTGTGGAGGACTATATGGATGCTCCATCGTATGGAGGTGTTGCTGCTTTGGAAATGCAAACAGGAGAGGACGAGCATGACGCTTCATGCAAGTGCCCTTTCTGCATGTACTTTTAGGATTTGATTTAGTTTATTTTTATTATTTTCAGATGGAAATATAGTTGATATAAAGATATTTATTTATGTTTTTGAGTATTTGAATAATTGGATATTTTATTTAAATTTATCAATAGATCACTCAGTTTATTTAATTTAAGACTTCTGCTGTATTTTATTATGTTCTGGTTATGGTTATGTGCAATGGTTTGTATGAGTGGACACGGTCTTATTGAGATCCTGGTGTGAGCCGTTGGTTCAGTGACGGTTCACTCACACTTCTGGTTCAGTCGGAATTGGGGTGTGACAGAAAATCACTCAAAAATGATAGTTGACTAGCCTCGGCTTGCTCTTTATAGTGTTTTGAGAATAATTGAGATAACCCCCATTGTCCAAAAGCCAAAGTGAAATCATACAGCAATTTGGTGAATCCCAATGCAAGGTTTAGATTTTTAGCTGTGACTTTGAGGAGGTTTTCGATGGACCCCAAAGCAAGGTCATGGGCTATAACCTGCATGGATGCATAGGTCTAAGAATTACCTTCAAAATGAGACCAATTGCTCAATTTCGATGTCATATGGAGAAGTTATGGCGATTTTAGTATGGGAATAGTACAAGGGATTTTCTAAAAATTAATAATAATCATCTAGGGGCCTGCATGCAAATTATCATAAGTTTAATTATTTAAACTTCATCTTCTCATATCTTGCTCATCCCACATTCAAATAAAGTGATTCCAGTGCCATTATACCTCATTTTTGGTACTCTATAAAGTGGACATGGAAAATCTGGAGCAGAGGTCTCCTAGGATCTCATACGGAGTCGCAAGCCGATATGCCTGCTTAAACATCAATTCCTCATAATTTTATTTTCTGACGTCCAAATCAGGTGATTCAAATCTCAATATGTTCCATTTTTAGTGCTCTACAAAGTGGAATGAAGGATTTGAGACAGAGGTCTCTGAGGCATCCCATGTAGAGTTGTTAGCCGAATTATAGTAAATTGGCTGTTTAAATTTGAGAAATTCATAAATTGGTCATTTTACGTCTAAATAAGGTGATTTAAGCTCCAGTATTCCTCATTTTTAGTGTTCTACAAAGTGAATATATAAAATTTGGGATAAAGACTGTCGAAAGATTCCATGCGGAATGACAGTAGAAATGTTCTATGAAATGATAGAGAGAAAAACCAATCTTGGTCCAACCCAACTCAACCCATATCAGTTTAACCCAGTCAACTCATGTTGGTCCAACCCAATCAAGTCAATCTAGCTCAATCTAACCTAAACCAATCCGAACTGATTTGGTTCAACCTATGTGCATTGTACTATATATATATATATATTGGATTGGAGTTAGAATGGAAAGAAAAGAAAAATTGAAATTAAAAGAGGAAGGATTGATTTCGGCTTTGGTTTGTTTTTTAGATTGGAAGGAATCAGAAAAAGAAAGAAAGTAATAGGAAAGAATGAAAAAGGAGAGATGCAGGTCGGTTTCATGGAGAGAGGGAAATAAAAAGAAAAAATAAAAAAAAAAAGGAAGGAGAAAGAGTCGGTTGGACTCTAAAAAACGGAAAGAAAAAGAGAAAAAAAATGGAAGAAAAGAATATGGAAAGAGGAGGGAGAGACCGATTGGGAGAGAGGGGAGATTAAGATTGAGATGGACTGAATCAGAGAGGGAAATAGTCGGTGGGGGAAATAAAAGAAAAAAAACTCAGAAAAAAGGAAGGAGAGAAAAACTAGAAAAAATAAAAAAAAGAGAAAGGAGACAGGAGAGAAGGGGGAGGGAATCGAAAGAAAGAGAGAGAGAAATCAAAAAGAAGAAAAGAAGAAGATCGAAGATACAGAGAGAAGTAGAGGTTGCAAAGCAGAAGCGGGAAGAAGAGGGATTAGAGAGAAGAGACTGAGCACGGGAAAGAGGGCAAAGCAAGGAGAAGAAGAGGAAGGAGAAGAAGACCCAAGTAAGCCCTTCCCCCTTTACTAGTGGTGTTGTTTTATTTTTTAAGACCTTCATCCATCATTTAGCAATGCTAACCCCTGATAGCTGCCATACCTGATTCTATCATCTCTACCCAGAACCCATTATTTTGGTCTGCAATATCTAATCATTGCCGAATAGATCACACTTACATGGCATGCACCCCTTGCTCCCAACTTACCTGCTCCCTGCACAATATCCCATGTCCGTGGCTACCTCCTAGCACCCCACGCAAACCCAACCTGGCTGCAAAACCGCTCCCCTTCCATTGATTTCCAGCCTCTGTGTGATCACTCTCATAGCCATCTTCAAAATCAGATCACCAATACCCTACTACTCACCTACATCATGCACCTCCATCCTCACTCTCCCAAATTTGATCTGAACCACTATCATGTCCTATTGAAATTGATCCTTTAATCTATATTTATTTGATCATATAGATGTGATATTAATTA
Source organism: Protea cynaroides (assembly GCA_028583415.1). Classification (NCBI taxonomy): domain Eukaryota; kingdom Viridiplantae; phylum Streptophyta; class Magnoliopsida; order Proteales; family Proteaceae; genus Protea; species Protea cynaroides. Next base: position 14,546,096 of record CM053267.1, on the reverse strand, counting down.
AATTTGTTTGATTGGATGATTAACTATATTGTGACAAAATCATGGCCATCGATTTGAATTTATGTGTTGACTAGAAATTCTTATGTGATGATTAAATTAAACTATGATCTGAATATTAATATGATGAAATTGATCCAATTGTAAAAAGTGACGGAATTGATTAAATTGTAGAAATTGATGAAATTGATCCAATTGTGGAATTTTTATGAAATTGATCCATTGTGTGGAAATTGATGAATTGATCCAATTGTGGAAATTGATCCCATATCCTTGGAGTTTTTGTGAAATTGATCTGATTATGGTATTGTGTGGAATTTTTGGTTGATCCAAACATATGGAATTTTGATTGATCCGATCATGTGAATTTTGATGAAATTGAAATTGATCCAAACATGAATGGAATTTTAATTGATTAATCCAATGACAATTGAAATTTTATGTGATGAAATTGATCCGATTGTTGGAAATTAAAATTGATTGATCCGATCATATGCTTGAAATGATATGATTAAAATTGAACCATATGATTGGGAATTTTTATGGCGTTAATTGGACCATTGATCTTGGGTTTTTAATGTAAATAAAATGTGGCCTTTGATTTAGGATTTTTAATGTGAATGGAATCTAGATAATTGATGATTGGATTCAATGTGATTAAAAATATGATCATGTGATGTTGAATTTTTACATGATTAAATCTTGACCATTGATCTTGGAATTTGATGTGATTAAAATCTAGTCATTGATCTAGAGTTTCTAATATGATTAATTTTGAACCATTGGAAGATTGATTTTTATTTGGATCATGAGAGAATATTAATTGTGAGCCATTGGATGTTTAATTTTGATTTACATCTCATAACTAAATGAATCTAGCAATTGATCATGAATGATATGAAATATAGACCATTAGATCTTGATCATGAGTATCTTATTTGAATCTGAACCATTAGATTGACACCATGAGTGATATAAGTAAATCTGGACCATCAGATTGTCTTGATGATTGATGTAAATGAATATAAACCGTTGGATATTGATTATGAATGATTTAGAGGGATTTGAATAGATAGATTATCATTTTAAGTGATTTGAATGGTTGGATTATCTTTTTGAGTGATTTATTTTAACTTGAATGGTTGGATAATCTTTTTGAGTGCACATGTCCAGATTTGGTGCGCCAGTTCTATTATAATCTCCAGGTGGTGGAGAATTACAATGACGTTGAGCATGGTCAGGAATTGTGCATCACCAGTTACGTCAAGGGGGTGCACATTTTCTTTGATTATCGGCAGCTAGCCGATCTGTTGGGCATTCCCTATGATGGCCCCATGGTGTACTGTGCGCCAGGAGAGCCACAGTTTGTTGAGATGGAGATGAGGGCAGAGATCGACAACCATCTGTTACGCCCTGATCGCTGGAGATGAGAGCCTGTTACTTGCGTCCAGCTCCACGGGTCTTCTGTAAGATTATCCAGCATAATCTGATCCCGCAGAGTGGGCACTATGAGAGGGTGTCTCAGCTGATCCAGTTCCTGATATACAGTATATGCACTCGACAGCCCGTCTGCCTTCCATACATCATCATGCGGACGATGATTAATGCTACATTGTCCGGTCATAGGGATTATCTATCCTATGGACGCATGATTACAGTGCTACTGACCCGTCTGGGGGTGGATCTGGTAGATGAGAAGATCCGGGAGAAGACCTTCTCGTCGCCTCTAGATTGGGAGGCTATCTACAAGATGGGGCTGCGAGATGCTGAGGTTAGTGATGAGGAGAGGAACGCGATGGTGCGCCCTCACACTCGGGTCGAGATGGCTGATGCTGAGGCTACTGCTGCTGCTGCTAGAGCTCGTGTGGATCCGGTCGACGATGACGATCATATGTATATGGATGTCGACTCGATACCACTGCCTTCACCTACACATGCGGCTGGAATTGGTACTTCTTCTGCGACGGCTCCTGCACCTGAGGCTGGTCCTTCCCATTCGGCTGATCCTTCACTTCCACCTTTAGCCATGATGGAGATGCTACAGGAGATCAGGGATGCTCAGCGCAGATCTGATCTAAGGATGGATGAGCTGTTGGCTGCTCAGCACGCATCAGACGCGCGGATGGGAGAGCTCCTAGAGGTGCAGCGTGCGACTGATCAGAGGATAGCCGGTCTCACAGCTAGTCTACCGACGACCCAGACTCAGATAGCCTAGTTGACTAGAGTCTATGCTGAGGACTATGACAGAGACCGTGAGGCACCGCCTCTTCCTTCGCCTCCAGCTTCCTGAGTGTACTTTTATTTTTTCTTGTACTACAGAGTAACTGTCCAGGTTGTGGACTGTACTCTGCTTTCATTATGTATATACATCTTGTTTCTCTCTCTAATTGTATGTAACTTGTTTCCCCTTTTATAGATGTATTATTCTCTTTTAAATTTTGTCTCAAACATCACTGGTGCTTACAATGTGTTAATATTACTGTTTTTATTTTTAAACTATCTCAGTTCACAATTGTGTTGAATGTATGCTAGTTCAGCGGACAAGGCCTGAGATGCTCTGATACCAAGTTGTCACACCCCAATTCTACACTATTCAGAATGATGTGATGAACCGCTAATAAACCAACGGTTCAACCAGGATCTCAAATAGGCTATCCCCGCGTTATCTGAACCTCTATACATCCATGTCATAATCAGAGTAAATACACAATAGCGGAAGTCTTATAATAAAATGAACTGAGAAACTAAATGATATTAATAATTAAATAGCAAATTATTCTGTTTTCAACTGAGACATAAATATTAAATATCAAATACATGTCTGAATAAATCCAATAAAGAAACCTATAAAATATCTAATCAAATACACACGAGTTGCACTCGCAAGAGGAGTCGTGTGTATCTACTTCAGCTCCAGCTTCCATTGCTGCCACGTTCCCGTACGGAGACGCGTTCATATAATCTTCAACCGTATAACCTGCATCATCAACTAAAAATATTCGACGTCGAGGGGTGAGCACACATCACGGCTCAGTGAGTAGCCAAAACAATGCAACAATACATATGCATGCAAAAAATCAATTTATATCTTTGGTCCGGTTTAAAGTTTGCAGTATGTAATAGAAAGGTTTAGGTAGTCAAAGGTCACGTTTATTGACCCCGCCTCTATACACGAGTGTGTGACGTTACCCGAAGATCACGTTTATCGTCAACTCACATGCACCCCATCATGAACATTATATAACAAAGGTTACGTTTATTGCTATATAGTGCCATACCAACACGTAAGCCCCTGTTGGTGAGGGCTGCAAACTCAGCTCGCAACTAACCAATCCTAATGCCAAACAGTGTATCCAAGGCCTCACCCCAGCATCCCTCAGAATGTCCATAGAGATAGAGCTAAGGCCCCCCGGTAGAGTCAGAGACTACAAGGACCGAGACCACCTCCCCTGATACTCTACGACATAATAGTTCTGCTAAAGTAATGGCGATACGACGATGTCAATGCACAAGACTTGAGTTAGAGATAGAGTTAAAGTGCTGAGACCCGCCAAAGGTTAACGTTTATTGACGTTCTCATCACACCTCACCTGATACTCGCTCGCATCAAGCACATCAACCACACACATACAAGCACATGCCTATTCCTATCATCATCATCATCATCATGTTATAAACAATAAAGTAAATATGCATGAACAAGTAATAGAAATATTGGATGGCATGCTGTATGCACATTACAAAGATATTCGCATAGAATCAAGCATAGCATAGGACTCAAGAAATAGAAAACAGTTTATTATTAACCAATTTAGTTTGGGGTTAAGGTTCCTCACCTTAGCTTGCTATAAGATATTTTTCCAAGCTTTAGAATCACCTTTACAGTGTTATTATATTGCTAGAAGACCTAACAAAGTCGATAGAATTTAATTAGAATTTATTCAGAATTAAAAACTACTCTGTTAATTGAGGGTCGGAGGTAGGGTCGATGCTAGGGTCGATGGGTCTATCGACCCTTCCCCTCTTCCGGACTTCCCGAATGCTGAGGGTCGATGGTCAGGAACACCTAGGGTCGGATGGTCATCGACCCTCGGTGCGACCCTTGGTGTACTCTGGTCCAATTTCCACTTTTAATCCATTCCTCGTGTTTGGGATCCTATGACTTGCTCCTACATTCCTTTCTACATTCATTCCATGATCTAAAACCATATATAACCCACCTAGATAGATTTCATGCACTTTCCTATGGTTTTCCATGAAACCTAACCATTGATTGATGGTTTGGGTTTCTCCGAGATTACCCTCTCAACAATAACTAACCTAAAGTCTGTAGAAACTCATGGAATTAGTATCCATACCTGAGAAGATTACTTTTTCTCTGAAATTCTTCTCCTTTTTGCTAAGTTCTCTTCCTTCCCTTTCTTCTTCCTCTTTTCCTTCTCCTCTCTTTCTCTCAATTCGATTAGGGTTGTGAAAGGAGTGAAAGTGGCTTAGGAACGTCCTTTAAATAGAGTAGGAACATCCTAAATAAGTCCCATTGAGATTTGGAAAGAATCCTAATAAAAAAATATAGAAATTTCCTAATTTCTATATTCGGCAGAAACCGAGGGTCGATGGGAGGGTCGATGATTTCGTCGACCCTAGGGTCTTAAGCTGTCCGGACCCTCCCTTCAAAGAGCCGACTCTGTTTTGGAAGGTCCGACCGCTTAGCTGGGTATGTGACCCTTCCCCTATTTTAAGTGTTTTTGGGTCGATTTGATACCTGGGATCTCGATCTCCTTCACGCCCTTGGTCCATTTGACTCGACCATGATGGGTAAACCTGGTTCAAGGTGGTAAGACCAGGTTAGATTGACACGGGTCTTACAACTCCCCCAACTTATAAAAATTTCATCCTCAAAATTGTACGTACCTTCTGAATCAAATAAGTGAGGGTATTATTTTCGCATAGCATTTTCTTCTTCCCATGTAACCTCTTCAATGTCTCTACTTTTCCATGTGACCTTAACATAGTAGATATCTCTGTTGCGTAGACGTTGAACCTTTCGACTAGTGATTTCTGTTGGTGTTACTTCAAACGTCAAATCATCAGTCAATTCCAGCAAATCCACTGTCAAAACATGCATTGGATCCTTGACATACTTCTTCAATAGGAAAATGTGAAATACGTCATGCACACTTGACATAGATGGTGGTAGTGCTAACTGATAAGCTACTTTTCCACGCTTAGCTAGAATTTCATATGGCCCGACATATCTTGGACTTAGCTTCCCTTTCTGTCCGAACCTCTTCAATCTTCGCATAGGCGATACCTTCAACTATACTTTATCACCTACGGCGAACGCCAGATCTCTTCGTCGAGTATCCGCATATTGCTTCTGATGGTTCTGAGCTGTTCTCACTTTTTCCTTGATGATGTCGACCACTCGACAAGTTTCTTCAACAAATTCCGGTCCAACAATACTACGTTCTCCAACTTCATTCCAAAACAAGGGAGTTCGACACTTCCTGCCATACAGTGCTTCATAAGGTGACATCTGTATAGTAGCTTGATAGTTGTTATTATAAGCGAACTCGATCAATGGTAATCTTTCATCCCATGATCCCTTGAAATCAATTACACATGCTCGTAGCCTATCTTCTAGAATCTGAATTGTACGCTCTGACTGTCCATCTGTCTGTGGGTGGAATGCAGTACTGAACTTCAACGTTGTACCCATAGCCTTTTGCAATCCTTCCCAAAATTTGGAAGTAAATCGTGGATCTCTATCGACACAATACTTTATGGAACACCATGTAATCGAACAATATTATCCACATACAGCTTCGCTAACCTTTCCAGTGTATACTGAGGTCGTATAGGTATAAAGCGAGCTGTTTTAGTCAGACGATCCACAATCACCCAAACTGCGTCAACTACTCGAGGAGTCAATTGTAGTCCCGTGACGAAGTCCATAGTGATGCAGTCCCATTTACATGCTGGTTCCGGTAATGGCTGCAACAGTCCAGCGGGTCTTTGTCGTTCAGCCTTTACTTTCTAACAATTTAGGCATTGAGACACGAACTTGGCTACATCTGCTTTCATTCCCCTCCACCAATATAGTTTCTTCAGATCATGATACATTTTTGTACTTCCAGGATGTATCGAATAGATGGTGGTATGGGCTTCTTTCATCAGTCGGTGTCTAATGTCCATACTTTCCCGTTTCAGTACACATATTCTTCCTTTGTATTTCAGTACTTTTTCGTCATCCAAGGTGAACTCGGGGGTTAGTCCTACCTTTCTCAATATCTTCTTGTCTTGTTCTCGGATAAGGATCTGATTTGATAGCTGTCTTTACTTCATCCACTATATCCGGTATAATCTTCAATGCCGCGAACATATTCAAAAACCGATGAATAAACCCTTGGTTGGCTGATCCATCCGTTGTATCTATCACATACTGCTCGTTGCCGTGATTGAACACCATTCCGTTGGTACACATTGCTGCAGTCGTGCTAACTTCTCCTTGAGATTTTATCATTGCTTTTCTGCTCAATGGATCCGCTACCATGCTCGCTTTTCCAGGATGATACTGGATATCGCAATCATAGTCTTTCAATAGTTCCAGCCATCTCCTTTGTCTCATATTCAACTCCTTCTGATTAAATAGATAAGTAAGACTTTTATGGTCCGACTTAATCTGAAATTTCTCCCCATATAGGTAATGTCTCCATATCTTGACCGCATGTACTACGCCGCTAGCTCCAGATCATGAGTGGATAATTTTTCTCATGTACCTTTAACTGTCTTGAAGCATAAGCAATCACTTGCTCTCCTTGCATAAGCACACATCCTAATCCCAGTCCTGACGCATCCGTGTATAAAGTAAATGTTTGTCCTGGCACGGGAATAGTCAAAATCGGGGCGGTTATCAATCTGGTCTTCAATGTCTGGAAGCTCTTCTCACATTTATCCGTCCACACAAACTTTTCACTCTTCTTGGTCAAACTGGTGAGAGGTACGACAATCCGAGAATAGTCTTCTACAAATCTCCGATAATAACCAGCTAGACCCAGAAAACTTTTGATTTCCGAAACGCTCTTTGGTGCTTCCCACTCCACAATAGCCTCGATCTTGCTAGGGTCTACTTTGATTCCTTCAGCGGATACTACATGGCCTAGGAATGTAACTTCACTTAGCCAAAACTCGCACTTTGAAAATTTGGCATATAGCTTCTCTTTCCTTAAACGCTGTAGGGCTGCGTTTAGGTTCTTGATATGGGTTTCCTTATCCTTGGAGTATACCAATATATCATCAATAAATACTATAACCGACGTATCCAACATATCGTGGAAGACTCGGTTCATAAGTTCCATGAACGTTGCCGGTGCATTAATTAATCCAAAAGACATAACCAAAAATTCATAATGTCCGTATCTGGTCCTGAATGCTGTCTTCGGAATATCCCCTTCTTTAATCTTTAACTGATGATAGCCTGATCGAAGATCGATCTTAGAAAATATTCTTGCTCCTTGTAACTGATCGAACAAGTCATCGATCCGAGGTAGTGGATATCGATTCTTGATTGTCAGTTTATTCAACTCCCGATAGTCGATACATAATCGAACGCTACCATCCTTCTTCTTCACGAACAACACCGGTGCACCCCATGGAGATATACTGGGTCGAATATAACCCTTGTCCAGTAGTTCTTGTAGTTTCACTTTTAATTCCTTCAGTTCCGTAGGAGCCATTCTATAAGGTGCTTTTGATACGGGTGCGGCTCCAGGTATCAGGTCTATTACAAACTTCGTGGCCCGGTCGGGTGGTAATCCAGGTAGTTCCTCCGAAAATATGTCAGGGTAATCCCGCACGACATCAATGTCTTCCATTTGTGGTGTTTCCTTGGTTAGGTCGACCACTGACACTAGATAACCGACTGCTCCCTTGTCAAGGCACTTCTTAGCCTTTAATGCTGAGAGTATGAGCTTGCGTCTCCGGGGAAGTTTGGTTCCCGAGAAACTGAATTCTGCCCCTTCTTTGTCTTTGAATGTTAGCTTCTTTTCGACGCATAATAAATTTACAGAATGCCGAGCTAACCAGTCCATTCCCAAGATGACATCAAAGTCTGCCATCTCAAGTTGTATCAAAGTTGCATCTAAGGTCTGCTCTCCAATGAGAACTGGACATGGTCCATAACCCTTCTCTAGTTCCACTTCTAACCACATCGGTGACCGTACAAGTAATTTGTAGTCTAATGTTTTGATGGGTAATTTTGTCTTCTTTCCAAATGACACAGATATAAATGAATGAGTAGCTCCGGAATCAAAGAGTACTCTGGCGGGTACGCCATTTATAGGTACAATACCTGTGATTTATCTTTACTTAGTCTACATGCTCATTCAATGTAATTACAACTTTAAAAGTTTCAGTCATACCTGTGACCACATCGGGGTGATGCGGCCGCATCCTCGGACGTAACAACATATACACGTCCCTGATGGAATTGTTTCTTGGGCTTAGGGCACTCCCTTGCCATATGTCCCAGCTGGTTGCAGTTAAAACACTTTGGGGCTTCAGAATTTGGCTTTGGCTGAGGTTGAGCTGCTGGGATAGTCTTGGTTGCAGCATTAAAATTCTGAGGACGGAAAGGCTTATACGTCCTGTTATTGCCTCCGTTGTAGGAGTTTCTGGCTGGTCTCTTGATGCCTCTGTTCTGAGTAAGGTAACTCTCCTTTTGGCTCGATTCAATCACTCGAGCAATCTGGACTGCTTCGTTGTAAATTTTCTTCTCTAAGCCCAGAACATTTTCTCTGATGCTTCCTCTTAGTTCCTTGACAAACCTACGGGTTTTGGTTTCTTCTTCTTGCATACTCAGTGGTGCGAAGAAAAACAGCTCTTCGTAACGCTGTTGGTACGCATCCACTGACATCTGTCCCTGATAAAGACTCAGGAACTCCTTCTCCATCGAATCTCTGAAGCTTCGTGGAAAATATTTCTCGAAGAATGCTTCTTTATATATAGCCCATGTCAGTAGGGCGTGCTTGGTCAGTAAATATGTCTTCATGGATTTCCACCAATGATGTGCGTCACCCTTGAGCATGAAGGTGGCACATAGTACTTTCTCTTCCTCTGTAATAGTCATCATGAGGAAGTTTCTCTCCATCTCGTCTATCCAGTGTGCTGGCCACAATGGATCAGACGGCTTGCCGTTGAATTCTCTGGGTTTCATCTTCAAAAATCTCTCCATTAGCCGAGAGTGATCCAGTTGATTTTGGGGGTTTGCCCCAAACATGTTGTGTGGATACTGGTAAACACCCTGAGCTGTTCCTGGAACCTGCATTGGAATCTATGCAGCCGGTTGCTGAGGTGTCTGATGAGCTGGGTGGTTACCCACCGGTGCTGCACTGGCTTGTCCAGTGTGCATGGGTGCGGCCTGAGTGGCTTGAAACATAATTCCCATGGCGACCTGCATCTGAGTCTGTGCGTGTTGCATCTGCTGTAGCTGCTGTGCCAGATTCATTACCACGGTTGTTAGCTCTGGTGGTGGAGGTGGCAAATTTGTAGGGTTTGCCAGTTCTGGATTTCCCGGTGCGTAGTTATTCTCTTGACTAGTCTCCTCCACGGGTGGTGGTGGTGGGACTGCATTTTGGGTCTGTCGGGTCACCCTACGTCCAGACATAATTCTTTTCTGTGATTGGTGGTGCCTGAAAATCATCAAAATAGGTGAGAAGTCATTTATATTTCATGTAGGCACGCTAACCAATAATCAATTCCAATTCTAGCTCATTTTATAAAAAAAATGTTGTCTTTTCCATGCAGGGTCGATGGTGAGGGTCGCTGGTATGTCCGACCCTTAGTTTCCGACCCTGGGAATGACCTGTTCTTCCCGAGAGCTGAGGGTCGATTCGAGGGTCGATGGGTATCCAACCCTCAGTTCCGACCCTTGATTTTCTGTCAGATTCTCGAGAGCCGAGGGTCGATGGGAGGGTCGATTCGAGGGTCGATTGTGCTAGTCGAATTGTCCGACCCTCGGACCAAAAATCAGATTTTTAAGATCCGATTCTGGGTCATTTCTCACTATTCCTCCTCCGTTTCGACTCGTCTCTCCTCTCTGAGTTGCTACAGTGCTACTCTACAGTTTTGGATCGGTTTGACTCCGGGTTTCGACGTCCACGTCATCACTACAGGTATGTCTTCCCATTTTTACCTGTTTTTAGGTTTCCATTTCTAGGTTTTTTCTCATTTAACTGGTATTCTTCAAATTAAACTTTTTCCAACCGTAAAAATTCGATTTTTATTGGGGGCTTTTGTTATTGGTGTCTCAAGGAACGAAAGCCCTCAAATTTTTTTGAGTTTCATCGGTTGGTTATCGAGAAACTTGAAATTTTCTCTTTTTGCCCTAATTTGTCGACATTTTTTATTTTTCTTGAATTTCTTCAAATTGAGCTTCGTCAGTTAAAATTTCCTACTGTATGTGGGTTATAGGATATGTTTTAACCTACGTAAGTTCTCATGCCCACTTGAATGGTGAGAAATGGGGCTTTATGGTCAACTTACGTCGTTATTACATCAAATTTCGGATTTTTATCCTATTAACTCCTTGTTTCCTTTCTCTCTCTTATTTTGCAGATACTATGGCTCGTACCAAAGTACCCGAGTGCGTGATCCACTTCGCTTCCGTTCGAATGAAGCCGAGGCACGATATCTGACTATGCCCGTAAGAAAGTGGAAGGGGGTCGTATGGTGAACTTGGCTGAGCTAGCTTTGTTCAATGTAGAGGGAGCATTTGGTGATATGGGGTGGCTCCCTATCATCACATACGACGCGTGCACATGTCCAGATTTGGTGCGCCTATTCTATTGTAATCTCCAGGTGGTGGAGAATTACAATGACGTTGAGCATGGTCAGGAGTTGCGCATCACCAGTTACGTCACGGGGGTGCACATTTCCTTTGATTATCGGCAACTGGCCGATCTGTTGGGCATTCCCTATGATGGCCCCATGGTGTACTTGTGCGCCGGAGAGCCACGTTTGTTGAGATGAAGATGAGGGCCGAGATCGACAACCATCCGTTGCGTCCGATCGCGGAGATGAGAGCACATTACTTGCGTCCAACTCTACGGGTCTTCGTAAGATTATCCCAGGCATAATCGATCCCGCCAAAGTAGGCACTATGAGAGGGTGTCTCAGGCTGACCCAGTTCCCGATATACGATATATGCACTTTCGACAGTCCGTGCGCCTTCCATACATCATCATGCGGACGATGATTAGTGCTACATTGTCGGTCATAGGGGTAATCTAGCCTATGGACGCATGATTACGGTGCTCCCGACCCGTCCGGGGGTGGATTCGGTAGATGAGAAGATCCGGGAGAAGACCTTCTCGTCGCCTCTAGATTGGGAGGCTATCCGCAAGATGGGGCTGCGAGATGCCGAGGTTAGTGATGAGGAGAGGAACCCGATGGTGCGCCTTCACACTCGGGTCGAGATGGCCGATCCGAGGCTGCTCTGCTCGTTGCTAGAGCTCGTGTGGAGCGTAGATCTGATCTGAGGATGGATGAGCTGTTGGCTGCTCAGCACGCATCAGACGTACGGATGGGAGAGCTCCTAGAGGTGCAGCGGGAGACTGATCAGAGGATAGCCGGTCTCACAGCTAGCCTACCGACGACCCACACTCAGATAGCCTGGTTGACTAGAGTCTATGCTGAGGACTATGATAGAGACCGTGAGGCACCGCCTCCTCCTTCGCCTCCCGGCTTCCCCGAGTGTACTTTTATTTTTCCTTGTACTACAGAGTAACTGTCCGGGTTGTGGACTGTACTCTGCTTTCATTATGAATATACATTTTGTTTCTCTCTCTAATTGTATGTAACTTGTTTCCCCTTTTATAGATGTATTATTCTCTTTTAAATTTTGTCTCAAACATCACTGGTGCTTACAATGTGTTAATATTACTGTTTTTATTTTTAACCTATCTCAGTTCACAATTGTGTTGAATGTATGCTAGTTCAGCGGACAAGGCCTGAGATGCTCTGATACCAAGTTGTCACACCCCAATTCTGCACTATTCAGAATGATGTGATGAACCGCTAATAAAACAACGGTTCAACCAGGATCTCAAATAGGCTATCCCCGCGTTATCTGAACCTCCATACATCCATGTCATAATCAGAGTAAATACACAATAGCGGAAGTCTTATAATAAAATGAACTGAGAAACTAAATGATATTAATAATTAAATAGCAAATTATTATGTTTTCAACTGAGACATAAATATTAAATATCAAATACATGTTTGAATAAATCCAATAAAGAAACCTATAAAATATCTAATCAAATACACACGAGTTGCACTCGCAAGAGGAGTCGTGTGTATCTACTTCAGCTCCAGCTTCCATTGCTGCCACGTTCCCGTACGGAGACGCGTTCATATAATCTTCAACCGTATAACCTGCATCATCAACTAAAAATATTCGACGTCGAGGGGTGAGCACACATCATGGCTCAGTGAGTAGCCAAAACAATGCAACAATACATATGCATGCAAAAAGTCAATTTATATCTTTGGTCCGGTTTAAAGTTTGCAGTATGCAATAGAAAGGTTTAGGTAGCCAAAGGTCGCGTTTATTGACCCCGCCTCTATACACGAGTGTTTGACGTTACCCGAAGATCACGTTTATCGTCAACTCACATGCACCCCATCATGAACATTATATAACAAAGGTTACGTTTATTGCTATATGGTGCCATACCAATACGTAAGCCCCTGTTGGCTAGGGCTGCAAACTGGGCTCGCAACTAACCAATCCTAATGCCAAACAGTGTATCCAAGGCCTCACCCCAGCATCCCTCAGAATGTCCATAGAGATAGAGCTAAGGCCCCCGGTAGAGTCGAGACTACAAGGACCGAGACCACCTCCCGATACTCTACGACATAATAGTTCCGCTAAAGTAATGGCGATACGACGATGTCAATGCACAAGACTTGAGTTAGAGATAGAGCTAAAGTTCTGAGACCCGCCAAAGGTTAACGTTTATTGACGTTCTCATCACACCTCCCCTGATACTCGCTCGCATCAAGCACATCAACCACACACATACAAGCACATGCCTATTCCTATCAGCATCATCATCATCATGTTATAAACAATAAAGTAAATATGCATGAACAAGTAATAGAAATATTGGATGGCATGCTATATGCACATTACAAACATATTCGCATAGAATCAAGCATAGCATAGGACTCAAGAAATAGAAAATAGTTTATTATTAACCAATTTAGTTTGGGGTTAAGGTTCCTCACCTTAGCTTGCTATAAGATGTTTTTCCAAGCTTTAGAATCACCTTTACAGTGTTATTATATTGCTAGAAGACCTAACAAAGTCGATAAAATTTAATTAGAATTTATTCAGAATTAAAAACTACTCTGTTAATTGAGGGTCAGAGGTAGGGTCGATGCTAGGGTCGATGGTCAGGAACACCTACGGTCGGATGGTCATCGACCCTCGGTGCGACCCTTGGTGCACTCTGGTCCAATTTCCACTTTTAATCCATTCCTCGTGTTTGGGATCCTATGGCTTGCTCCTACATTCCATTCTACATTCATTTCATGATCTAAAACCATGTATAACCCACCTAGATAGATTTCATGCACTTTCCTATGGTTTTCCATGAAAACCTAACCATAGATTGATGGTTTGGGTTTCTCCGAGATTACCCTCTCAACAATAACTAACCTAAAGTCTGTAGAAACTCATGGAATTAGTATCCATACCTGAGAAGATTACTTTTTCTCTGAAATTCTTCTCCTTTTTGCTAAGTTCTCTTCCTTCCCTTTCTTCTTCCTCTTTTCCTTCTCCTCTCTTTCTCTCAATTCGATTAGGGTTGTGAAAGGAGTGAAAGTGGCTTAGGAACGTCCTTTAAATAGAGTAGGAACATCCTAAATAAGTCCCATTGAGATTTGGAAAGAATCCTAATCGAAAAATATAGAAATTTCCTAATTTCTATATTCGGCAGAAACCGAGGGTCGATGGGAGGGTCGATGATCCCGTCGACCCTAGGGTCTTAAGTTGTCCGACCCTCCCTTCAAAACTGAGGGTCTGACTCTCTGTTTTGGAAGGTCTGACCCTGCTTAGCTGGGTATGTGACCCTTCCCCTATTTTAAGTGTTTTTGGGTCGATTTGATACCTGGGATCTCGATCTCCTTCACGCCCTTGGTCCATTTGACTCGACCATGATGGGTAAACTTGGTTCAAGGTGGTAAGACCGGGTTAGATTGACATGGGTCTTACAATCATACCCTTGCTCCTTGAGAGTATCATATCCTTGTTCCTTGAGAGTATCATATCCTTGCTCCTTGAGAGTATCAAACTCTTGCTCCTTGAGAGTATTTACCACTTTGCTCCTTGAGAGTATTTACCCCTTTGCTCCTTGAGAGTAGAATTATCATTGCCCCTTGAGAGTATTTTTCCCTCTTTGCTCCTTGAGGGTATCAATCCAAAAAAACAATGAACTACGTTGTACTTGATTTTCAGGACCTCTGAAATACTTAGGCAACTTAGAGGACCTCTATAAGTATGGTACCACATCTTAGTATCCTTAGGTCATCCCTATCCATATCCATGTCATATCCATATTTACTTCAATCCACATAGGCTATCTCTAGATTCAATCTCAATCATCATAGAGCATAAACTTCAACTTGAATAATTGAATCTAATGAAGCTTAACCATAAATTATATCCATAAACCTTAATCACATTCCGTTCGAACTAAATTATGGACTTGATTTTCAGTATTGGAATACGTAGGCAATTTGAGATGTCTTGGACATCTCAGACTCAGTCCATTACCGAATCATCTTCGGTTCGATTCACTGTATATTACTTTTCTTGTTTATTTATTTTTGAGAACATGTTTGGCTAAATCCTAGGTTAGAAGAACTTAGAAACTTGACATAGGATTCCCCATGAGCCCTAGTCATCATCCATTGACCATGAATAGTCAGAACCATAGAGTCTAAGGAAAGTAGAATCATATAGGAGGCCGATTTTCAGATCGGGCAGCTTTGGGTGCCTAACACCTTCCCAAACTGTAGCTTGAATGCTTACCGATGTTCTGATTGATTAAAGCCAATATATTGGGTCAAATAAGTCAATAGAAATCTTTTCTTATGATGAGACTACATTTTAGGTCCTAGACCTTAATCTAGGTGGCGACTCCATAATCATTTACCGTCCATTAGAGATGGGTGGATATTCCTTTGTCCTCACACCTCCTTTTTTGAGGTGTTCCCTGCGGCTGGTCCTCCTACAATTGCATTCACATAGTGTTCTGGGATGACCATCCTTGTGCCGTAGGGATCCCACACCCTCTTTATGGGTGTTTGATGTGCCTTTTCTAGAGTGCCAATGTGCTGGCGTGGGGGACTTAGGCTTCTCTTCCTCCTTGATGTTTCCTCTAGACTGAGATTTTTAAAGCTTTCAATGAGGTTTGACAGTACCTCTTCTGGCTCATAATTGATGTCCTTTGGAAAATTCTATTTTGTCCAAAGTCGCAAGTTGAATATCTCCTGGCGAGATCGGCCAAGGCTTCATTTATTTGATGGTCATTAAAAGCCATCTTCTTCTGCTGAGTTGAAGTGTATCCTCGGCCTTGGTTTTGCTCTACTGTTTTTTCTCCATTGGACTTGAGGATCATCCCGATTCGTCCTACTCTGGTATTGCCGATCTTCTTTAATGGAGGAGAGTCCGGCTCATCTTCAGAATCATCCTTATCCTTTCGGCTACGCTTGGGATCTACGTCCTCTTGGCAGCTTGTTGGCTGTTTCCCTTTCGGGTCCCCTTTTTTAGGCTCACTTATGTATTGTTTGCCATGGTCACGCTTGATGAGATCCTCGATGGCATACCATAAAGCTCGACATTTTTCATTGTCATGGCTGTGATCCCTATGATACTTGCAGTATCTTTTCATTGATCTCTTTTTTTGGATCCGCCTTAATCTTTGGTGGTTCTCGCAACTTGTGGGCTGTACCCTGGAGCTCATACATGTTGTTGCCCATTGGTTTTATTAATGGGGTGAATGCGTCCCAATCGAACTCTACTTTGTTTGCTTGCTTGCCTTGGAATCCATCTTTTCCTGATTTCTATTTCTTGGATGGTTGGACGGATGATTTTGCGGTAGATTGTGTCTCAGTCCTTTTTCTCCCACCGCTTTCTGGACGCTTTGATTTAATAGAAAAGCATTGTTGGCCATGGTGTACTTATCGCACCGAGCTCTTAGATCGTTAAGATCTACTTGCTAGGGACTTCATCAGGTCTGGCTCTGTCACTCAGTCGAAGAGAGCTGTCATTCTTACATTGGGACTCAAATCTTTGATTTGTAGAGCTTTGTTGTTGAATCTTGCCAAGAACTTCCTTAAAGATTCGCCTGGCTTCTGCTTGATCCTCATCAGGTATTTGGCGTCTTTCCTAGGCGCCTCCTGGGTTTGGAAATGATCAAAAAATCGATCACTCAGCTCGTCAAAGTTTTGAATTAAATTGTGTGGGAAGTTATTGAACCATAGACGCCCCAATCCTTTGAGTGTGGAGGGAAATTCTCTGCAGAGCATCGCATCATTGTATTTGTAGAGCAGCATCATGGTAGAGTAGTTATCCAGGTGTAGTTGTGGATCGATTGTCCCATCATAGGGTTCGATTTTAAGCATTCTGAAGTTGTCTGGTTGTGGTGTGTCCATGATTTCACTCTAGAACGCCATGTCGGCTTGGTATTCCCTTTTTCTATGAACATTCATTCTGTTAGCTTGTTGCTTTTACATCTCGTTAAGTCTAGCCTGCATGGTCTGTAGTTGGTGCTTGAGCGTTCCGAGAATAGCTGTGGGAGTAACGTGGGCCTGCTCTATTGCAAGCCTGTTGGCTGCTGCTTAAGCATCAGTGGCCCTTTCGGTTAGTCCACGCAAAAACAACTCGCCTTTGAGTTTCTTCTCCGAGATTATTGATCTGAGACCCCCGATGGTTCTGCACCGAAAGGCTCTCGGAGTGACTGGTGGATATCTCATCTTCATCCATATAGTCGGTAGCTCCTTCCTTGATGTAGTTGGTACCTCCATGTGACACCGAGTGGTGTGATTGACCTCCATGTGACGCCGAGTGATGCTATCAGCCCGAATGTGTTGTCCCCCTTGATCCTCCTCTTTGTCCCTTACCCAAGCGAGTTGGGTTACGACGAGGAGGAGTTGGTAGTGGCATTAGGTTTCTAGTAAGTGCCACGATCTGCTCTGTAAGAGCATTGAATTATTCTTGAGTTACGTATTGTCCTGCCGTGGGCGGATCTACTCCCCTGTTCTGGTTTTCGCCTTGGACTTCTTCTGCTTCATTAATCGGGTGGGGGTTGCCATCCACCCTACTGGCATTGTTTCTTGTGGTCAGCATCTCTATTGGGTGGAATTGGAATAGTCAGGGTCCCATGGTGGGTGCCAAACTATTACTGTTGAAATCGGTTCTACTGATGTGTCCCACCTCTTGCAAGGTAGAGCAAAGTGGTAATTGGAGTCGGACAGGGTGTCCGGAGTCCACTCCGATGATCAAGTTAGTAAACAGAGCAAATAGTATGGAGCTTACAGTAAGAGAAGCAAGCTCCTTTGAGGAATGTGGGATCCCAGAGTATTCTCAGAGTAATGAGGATGGTTGGAATTCAATATGTCTTACCTTGTGATCGTCAGAGGTATTTATAGCTATGTCGTCCTTCCTTGATTGGATTTTTGAGTTATGAATGTTTGCGGATTTCCCTCCCATGATTCATTGGGGAAATCCAGACTCTCATGTTGGACCGTAGGATTAAGATCCTATAGTGTTGTAGAACCACCGCTTAATCCTTTGCGGGTTGTCATACATGTCTCTGATGTGTTAGTGGTGATCCATGGACACATTAACGGATTCACCCTTGATAGAGGCCCTTGAAACATGCCTTTGATGAACCGCGGGCTTCATCCTACGTAGATGATAGCACTCTTGATGGCGCTATAGCGGGATTGCCGCCTGACATAACACATGTCTCCCTCTTACTGGGATTGACGAGTTTACACGTGTCAAATGGTGATAGGCTTGAGGAAACATACTGTTAATAGGTAGGATAGTAACTTAACAAATCTGAAAGGATAGTTTTGCCATGAGAAAATTATAGACCATGCCACATCATCACTTAACAGGCCTGTCTGTTATGACATGGTCTATCTAATACATATTTAATAAATGAAGGGGGTACATGAAATTAATCCAGAAGTTAGGGGTTCAATGGCTTAAAAGCAGAGTACGGGGGTGGGGGTGGGTGAAATTTTCCCAAAAAACAATGATTCATATGAGAGAAGAAGGCTACTGGTAATGTTTGGTGAAGGTTAAACAATATCCTTGGTAGATATCAAGGGAATTTATGATCATAAACATTTTAATTTTGAAATGCACAAATTGAATAACCTTAATTAGATGATTTTACCCTTAAATCTATATTGCATATTCCCTTCCTCACCCCTCCCACCACCCCCCCCAAAAAATACTCTCTCTCTTTCTGATCTTGCCCTCCCCAAGATCCTCTATTCACAGTTTTGTTTCTCCCCAATCCTCTTTCCCTTGCTAACACATGTCAACACGTCCATTTGCACGTACATATTTATTATTTTATTAAGTATACATGTAGGAAATCAACAACGAAATCAAACTAGTCCGAAAATGGCCCAATAGAGTCCCATTAAGCCAATTAATTGTTACTACATATACCTATAGTAAACTGTAACCGAACTAATAGTGGACCAATAAAAGCCCATTAAGCCAACCCTATAAAAACCTAAAACCAAACTGTACTCAAAATTGAAACCAGACCGAAACTGAAATCTATTTTATTTGGCTAAAATTGGGCTAAGGTGTATAAGATTGGAACCGCATCCACTCAAACCGAACCAGCCCATTGACACCCCTCTGCCACACATTCTATGCACATTATTTCTGTTTTACTTTTCTTTGGTAGAAATATTTTCGATCCTTTCTACATGGATGCATGGCTAATATATATACCTTATAATCTGGTCATTTTTCCTTTGGCATTTGAACTAAGCAATGAAGTTAGGGAAAATTACTCATACTACCCTTGGACTTAGGTCCAAATATACTTTCCATCCGAAAGTTCACAACAATTACATGTACTACCCCTAAATGCTAAACATTATTACACAGAGGCCCATTCTATTAGATTTTTTCTGTTAGTTGCTTATGTCAGCACAAATTGTATTTTGAAGGTAAAAAAAAAAACCCTTATGGGTATTGTAAAAAGACCATACTAGCATTTTACAAAGTGAAAAGACAAAAAAAAGAACCCTTTCATTTCTTTTTCCTTTCGCTTCCCTTTCTTCTTCATTTTTCCTATTTTTCATTTAATGCCCTATTTTTTTCTTTCTTCACTTTGTTTTCTAATTTCCATAGATGGCCAGACCCCAGTGGCCCCCCAGACCACTAGACCTTGATGGCTACCCCTACGATCTAACCATCTATATGCCTGCCATCCACTGATTTAGCAATGCCACGAATATATCCGCATCACTCAAGATTGGCAATGTAGTCTCTTAATAGCTCATAAACTCAAATTCATAAACTCTACTACAGTATCTCTAGAAAATATGGCCGCACCGCCTACAAGGAAGGACCCCAAAACATCAAGAAAATGAAATCCAGAAAGTGCAATTAGGAGTCCTTAAGGATTGGACCAGGAGTGCAGGGAGAGAAATGAGGAAAATTGGGACGGGAGATTGTCTGCTGCTCTACCTCCTCGTGAGGCTCAACATCCTCAAACTTGTTACCCACGAAGCTGCCCGCTTCCACTCTAGCATCCCCTTGGCAACAAATGGTCATGGATGCTACTATCAACATCGCCGGTGCCACCAGGATGCTTAGCGCCCACATGTTCAACGTCCATGGTGCCATTAAAGTATTAATGTAGGCCGGACCAAGTACCGCATTAAACACAATTTATAATTGTTTTAAACCAATAAATTTTCCTAGGGTGGAACCCTTGATCAAACATTTGAAGTTCCTATCAAAGTACTCAATGTTACCTCCCTCTGAAGTCTCAAATTCCCCATTTGATGCAGAGTCGCAGGAGTACTCTTCATCTTGCGATAAATCGCTACTATGTGGAGTCCAACCCAAGATTAAAGTAATTGGTATCGGTAAGCTATAGGACGAGATCCAATCTCATGGAATGGCAGAGAGGATGGCATTCACAGAGTAAGGCACTTTAAGCTTGAGTAGTAGAATAGTGAATGCAATTCTGATGAAGAGGAATCCAAGCTTCACTGTCCACGCAACCGTTTGAAACCTATTTCTAATTGATTTCTGAAACAAATCGACCATCTTCTCTCTCCGAAGTCTTAGAAATCGATAGCAGAACAGCTTGATAGATTTTCTTAGCAAATGTTCCCACTTCTAACACAATCGAGTTTAAAACCATACTTTTACTTAATGCAAAAAATATCTGTGGAGATATGTGCATTGTGCAAAAAATATCTGTGAGGATGGAGATATGTGCATTGTGCTCAATGCAAAAGATAATTGTGTGACAGGAAGAAAACTGACAGCTAAATTCTATCACTGACATACCGGGTATGTAGGCCACCTCAAGGAAAGGAGTCTTAAGGGCCAGTTAGCTGAGGATCCTATAGAGGATAGACACAAAGCTGTCTTATGGATGCTTCCAAGAAACTAACTACGTGATGACAGAGATAGGAAACTAAGGATATTTCCCGGTGGCAAACATCCATTTGATGATCACCCGATTGAAATAGAAGGAGAAAAAATAAAGAAATTTGCGAGTGAAAACAAATGAAAAGAAACCCTCGTTTCTTGCTTCTTGTTTTTATATAAGGGTTTGATAGGGTACTTTGGTCATTTTATTATTTATTATTTTTAAAAGATTAAAAAAATCATTTTAGCCTATTTTTCTTGTAAATGTAACAAGGGTAAACTTGTCTTTAATTTTTTTTAAATTAACAATGTAACAAATTGGGGTGTGATTGCAATTATTGTGAACTTTAGGTAGTAGGTGTATTTGGGTCTAAGTCCAAGGGTTTTACGAGTAATTTTCCCATAAAATTATTGTTTTCAACCTATTGCCTCAGCACGTGTTAAGTTACACCGTAAGCATGCACATCTAATGAAACAAAACTCCAAAAACTCGTTTTAGCAAACAATTAAGATTAACGAGAATAGAAAAATCTTGTTTTAACCAAAGTTAGCAAAAAAACTTATTTTTCTCCCTTTTTGTATGACACATTTTTTAGGGTACATGTTTGGCTTGATAAACCCGAGCAAATGTAGGCTCGGGGTGCTGGGCTGGGCCTAGGTTGAGACATCGTGTAAAACCTACACCTTAAAAAACCCGGTTTAATGTTGGTTTTTCCTTTCTGTGCTAGGTTTTCCCATTGTAGATGAAACTGAAGCAACGATGGTATAGAACCTCGAATCGAACCAAGTAAGAACCTTCCCCAAAGCTAGTCAATTAACAATAGTCTGAACTAGTTCGGAGGGACAGGACTGGTCGTAGGGCACCCATCAACATGGGATCGGGCCTTACAACTGGACAGGTCTAGTTCATGGCCCACAACTTAGCCACGTGTCCTACTCGCACGGAAGGGGGTAAAATAGGAATATTTTAAAGTATGGGAGGTTAGTGTGGACCCCAATTGACTTTAAGCTCCCTCACTCATTAGTGGAGAGCGATCCTTCACCCAAAACCCTCCCAAGCTGATATTTTTCAGCAAACTGCCTTCCATTAAGGCAATTAAGAACTTGAAAAGAATAAAACTCCCTCTCGATCTACATCTCCCCTCTCCCATCATTCATTCAAGGCCTTTGAGAGCTCTGACATGTCTCTGCAACTAAGGGAGAAGGCTGGAAGAGGAGAGGTAGTGTGGAGAAAGGAGAGACCTTCATGCTGTTGGAACATCGCTCGGGGCTACCACAGCTCTACTCTACGCCCTACCAGTAAGTTTATGCCTTTACTTTAGACGGAAGCAAGCACATTGCATGTAAGTGTCTTGACCTTTAACGAAGGAGGCCTCTTTCAGCCATTAGTGAAGGACCCAAGTTTTTCCTAACTCGATGAAGAAAAGGAGAACCTCCCTTCCCGATGACCCTTAAAGAGGTTTGTGTTGCACCTCATAATTTATCTAATGTTTCAACCACATGAGTAGAGACCTTAGCGTAGCTATGGAAGACTGAAGGGGAAAGGACCTTCAAGTTGCCATTAAAAGACTTAATTGGGGATGTGAGGACAAAGGTATATATCCACTCATCTAATGGACGGTAAATGATTTGGAGTCGTCACCTAGATTAAGGTCTAAGACCTATAAAAATGTAGTCTCATCATAAGAAAAAACTTTTATTGACTCATTTGACCCAATATATTGGCTTTGATATATCAGAGAATGGGTAAGCGTTTAAGGTATAGTTTGGGAAGGTGTTAGGCACCTAAAACTGCCTGATCCGAAAATTGACCTCCTATGTGATTCTACATTCCTTAAACTCTATGGTTCTGACTATTCATGGGGGATCTTATGCCAAGTTGCTCAGTTCTTCTAACATAAGTTTAGCCAAACGTTTTTTGAAAATAAATAAACAAACAAAATAGTATACAATGAACCGAACCAAAGATGGTTCGGTGATGGACTGAATCTGAGATGTCTAAGACATCTCAAATTGCCTACGTATTCCAATCCTAAAAATCAAGTCCATAATGTAGTTCGAACAGAATGTGATTAAGGTTTATGGATATGATTTATGCTTAAGCTTTCTTAGATTAAATTGTTCGAGTTGAAGTTTATGCTTGATGATGATTGAGATTGAATCTAGAGATAGCTTAATGTGGATTGAAGTGAATATGGATATAGATATGGATATGGATAGGGATGACCTAAGCATACTAAGATGTGGTACTGTACTTGGAGAGGTCTTCCAAGTTGCCTACGTATTTCAGAGGTCCTGAAAATCAAGTACAACGTAGTTTGTTGTGATGGGTTGTAGATATGGATAAATTGATGATAGATATGGATAAC
This sequence comes from Protea cynaroides, assembly GCA_028583415.1. Lineage (NCBI taxonomy): Eukaryota > Viridiplantae > Streptophyta > Magnoliopsida > Proteales > Proteaceae > Protea > Protea cynaroides. Next base: position 14,523,014 of record CM053267.1, on the reverse strand, counting down.
CTAAAGAAGACTAAAGAAGGCTAAAGTGCGTACAACCCAAGTGGATCAAAGGTACGATTTGGGATCTAAGTGTATATAGTCTAAGTGGACCACAGGTACAAGATAAGAATCTAAGGGTATACAGTCCAAGTGAACCACAGGTACAGATTTGAGTGAACCTAAAGGATGTACAGTTTGGGTGAACCACAGGTATAGATTCGAGTGAACCTAAGGGATGTACAGTTCGAGTGAACTACGGGTACAGATTTGAAAGAACCTAAAGAGTGTACAGTTCAAGTGAACCACAGGTACAGATTCGAGAGAACCTAAAGGATGTACAGTTCGAGTGAACCACAGGTATAGATTCTAGTGAACCTAAAGGTTGTACAGTTCGAGTGAACCACAGGTACAGATTCGAGAGAACCTAAAAGGTGTACAGTTTGAGTGAACCACAGCTACAGATTCAAGTGAACCTAAAGGATATACAGTTCCAGTGAACCACATGTATAGATACTTGTGAACCTAAAGGATGTACAGTTCGAGTGAACCACAGGTACAGATTCGAGTGAACCTAAGGAGTGTACAGTTCGAGTGAACCACATGTACAGATTCTAGTGAACCTAAAGGATGTACAGTTCGAGTGAACCATAGGTACAGATTCGAGTGAACCTAAAGGGTGTACAGTTTGAGTGTACCACAAGTACGACTTAAAATAGAGGTTATCGAATCATGTTTGGGAATCTCTCCAAACTGCCTACGTAGCTTAGGGTGCTGTCCTAAGAATCAGGATCCCCGTAGTTCGGAATGCGGATTCAATTCATTCATGTTCTTCTTTCAATATCAGGGTGTGGAACCTAAATGCTCTATGGTTCGATTTACATCACACCTATCTAGTTCTCTGTATCCTAGGGGAGATGAGCTAAAGGGTAGGGATCGTCTTAAAACTACCCTTAACCTAAAACCTTAATTTGGAATGTATTGGGCTAGGCTTTCTGATTTTTGATTAAGATTTATCATTTTTCCATTCTTACCCTTCTCGTGAATGTGGGTGCCTACATACACGTCCGCACACCTAATATGTCTTCTAGGTGTACAGATATGTTAGTTCGACTAAGGTGTTACATAAATTAAGTTATTGCCAATAATAAATATCATTCAAATATGGCAAGTAACAACATATATCATCTCAAGTATAACAATAAAGCATATGAATCAATATAGTAGCAAGCATGTAAGCATCAAAAGGATAGATATAGCATCTCATGTATTATTCTCAATCAAAATATGTCCTAATGTGTATCAAATCAGATCTTCGATCAATGGTTTGGACTCAACTTATCTCTTCAATAATGTATCAAGACTGAATCCTCAATCTAACGGTTTGATATCTCCAAAACATTATCATTATGATCAACACCTCAGATTTCATCAAAACAGTCAAGATCAATGGCTCAGATCTCACATCAAGATATAATCATGATCAGATTAAGAAATCAATGGTTAGATCACTCCACATTAGTTATGATGATCATCTTAGGTAATCAATGGCTCATATTTCATATTTATCATGTTTAACCTAAGATCCAACGGTTCAAATTCATCTAAATCAATTATAATGACAATCTAATGGTTTAAATCACTCATAGTGTAAATCAAATGGTTCATAGTCATTTAGATCACCTATCATGTCAATCCAACAGTTGAGATCTCTCCAAAAGATAATCTAGTGGTTCAGATCACTCTAAATTAGTCATCATGACAATCTAATGGTTCAAATCACTTAAAATCATAATCCAATCATTCATATTGCTTAAAATCACATCTAAAGATACTCTAACTATTCAGATTCCTTTAATACACTTATGATCAAGATCTAATGGCTCAGATTCAATCATCAACACATCTAAAATCAATGGTTCAGATTTGATCATTAAAACATCCAAGATCAATGGCCAAAATTAAAAGCACTTAAAATTCCAAGATCAATGGCCAATAATTTTCATCAAAGTTTCATAATCAATTGGTAGAAATTAATCACATCAAAATTCAATCAAAGAGCCAAATTTCATCCCATCCAAATTTCATGATCGATGGGCCCTCAATTAATCAAATTAAAACCCATTCTACACCAATGGTCCATAATTGATCAAATTAACATTCAATATCAATGGTCCATAATTGTTCATGTCAAATTCAAGATCGATGGCCATATTTCATTCACATAAAATTCCAGCACAGTCGAATCAATTTCATAAATAATTCCAAGAATTCGATAGGATTAATTTCAAAACAATTCCAAGCATCCGATGGGATCAATTTCATGACAATACCAAGCATGTGATGGTATCAATTTGATAACAATTCCAAGCATCCGATGGATTAATTTCATAACAATTCTAAGCATTCATCAATTTCATAATAATTCCACGCATTCATCAATTTCATAACAATTCCAAGAAAGTGATGAACCAATTTCATAACAATTTCATTCATGATTGGATCAATTTCATCACATTAAGTTCACGATCAATGCTTAATTTAATCATCACATAAAATCAATAACAACATGATAAGAGATTTATATTAATCTATGATAAAGATGATCAGTAGTTGCATCAGGGATCTTGAATCAAGGGTTGAGATCAGAGAGTTGTAAGGAGATTAATATGCAGGACTGGTTCGGTTATGTGGAGGCTTGGCTGGTAATTAGGTGGTATGCAAGGCGCAAGGTGGAGGTTACAGAGTGGCTTGGGCATGGAGACTTGAGACAAGTTGGCTATAAAGGTGAGTAGCATAGAGTTTTCTCTTGTAAGAGGATTACAGGTGTTGCAAGTAGAGGTAAATGGTAGATTGGTTAGAGTGACTCTGGTGAGTTGGTATAACAGCAACATTCATCGGGTTTATGGGTATCAGCTGGACAGGTGTGTGGCATGGTGAGCTAATGGCTGTCCAGGTGTATAGGTGTAAGACCCGCACTCCATGAACCCGATTAAAATCATTAATTCATGTTGTAGCAGGTCTTCCAATCATCACCGGGCCAGGTGGGACTAGCGGGTGACAATCAGGTACGAAAACAGATCAAAATTGATAAAAATTGTTATACTGGTCTCATCATACCGGTCTATATACCGATCGCCCGGTATGTTTGTGTAGGTAGACTAGTTAGATCTGAAAATGGATCTTTGTGGGTCCCGCTTGCCAAATCTCGAGTCTAAGGACTTTCCTAACGTAGGAAAACTTCCTAAACCCCAACCTATTTTATTTAAGGACCCTTAAACCTCCTTAAACCTCTTTGATTGTTTCTCACAAACCCTAGAGAGGAGAAGGAGATCCGAAGAGGAGGAGGAGCTAAGAAAGGTGGGAGAGGAGCCGTCGTTGGACGAAGAACACCGTAGTTGTGAACCAACGATAAGTGCTTGAACTTCTCTCTAAGTTAAGCATTATAGATGATTGATCATGACTTGATCAATACCAGGAGAGGCTAGGTATTGATCTAAAATCCCTTAAATTGTCGTTAAACCCTAATTGTTCATTAAACCTTAGATTCGAATTCTTGGCGAAGAAATCATAGGAACTAGAACTTGAATGGAACTTAAGACAACCCTAACTCATTGCTCAGGCCTATAATGTATAGGAGAAACCCTAACAGCCGTAGTGGGTGACCGATGGAAGGCAAACACCAAGATGGTGGTCTTCTAGAGGCATACCGATCGACTATACCGGTTACACTATGTGTGACCGGTACTGCAACCGGTACCTCTCGGGAGAACTGGTCTGTGGGGGACCAGCAGACCATACCGGTCGCACCTTGCCCTACAGTGATGCGACTGGTACCTACGATCGGTATGCACTGTGAGGGTGTTTTCAATCCCAGTTGGTTTCTGACCAACGTAAACCTAAGAAACTAATTCAAATTCAACCCTAATGTCGTGTAGGACCTTGTGATAGCGAGTTTGGATTCTGTGACGCGGAGCAAGCTAGCAATCAAGTGTCAGGTAAGGGAATCAGACCTAAACCCTAATAACTTAATAACAATAAAACATTGTTAATAATTATGATTATGTAGAATGGTGTTTGTACATATTCACATGTCATCCTTACTTTCAGTTATTATATTGTTCATGCATACTCGCTATGCTAGGTTTGTGTGTTAGGCATGTGATTGTTTTCGTGGTATGTGGAATGGGAAGGGCCTGGGGTCTTGGATCATTCCTCGCCCTAGCACCTTTTCGTATCGCTTCTGTCTTAGCATGCTTGGTGCGGGTAGGGTATCAGGGGGAGGAAGTGGCACTGTGGTCTCCGATTTGGCCACTAGACTCGAGCCCTATCTCTATGCCGTAGGGAGCTGTGCTGGGATAGGGCCTACTGTGATGACATATAGGATTGGTTAGTTGCGAGGCCAGTTTGCAAGCCCTCGCCAATAGGGGCTTACGTGTTGGTGTGGGTAGGGCATCAGGGGAACGGTTGGCGGTGTATGATTAAGACACTTTAGCTCTATTTCTATTCCATGGTGGGTGCATGTGGGATGATAGTGGTGTTTGATCCATTGGGCGGATTCACACACTCGTGTATAGAGGTGCGGTGGCTGCCAATCCTTTCTATAGCACATTGTAAACTTAAAACTAGATCATAATGTGAATGTTATTCATGCATGTTTTGTGTTGCATTGTCTGATTTTCTTACTGAGCTAAGTTGAGAGCTCACCCTTGTGTACACTATTTTTTAGATGATGATGCAGGTTACACTGTGGAGGACTACGTGGATGCTCCAGTATATGGAAGAGTTGCTGCCTTGGAAGTGCAAGTAGGGGAGGACGAGCATGACGCTTCATGCAAGTGCCCTTACTGCGTGTACCTCTATGATGGTTTTAATTTATTTTATTTATTTCAGTTGGATTTTTTAAACAGTGTAAGTATATTTATTTATGTTTCTGTATTTGAATAATTGGATAACTTATTTAATTTATCAATAGAGTACTCAGTTCATTTAATTTAAGACTTCCGCTGTATTTATTCATATTATGATTGTGGTTATGTGCAATGGTTTGTATTAGTGGACACGGTCTTATTGAGATCCTAGTGTGAACCATTGGTTTGGTGACGGTTCACTCACACTTCTGGTTCAATCGGAATTGGGGTGCCGCGACCTGTATGTTGCGACCGGACAAGTCTTCAGAGCCTAAAAAATTTTAAGAATTTTTTTTTAAAATTTTGATTTAAAGTTCCATTACGATTTTCGCCTCGCGCTTGTAACAAACTAACACTATTATGACAAATGTGACTATTCGAATGTACCTTATGTGTTATGTCTTCTGCTCAGATCCAAACAGGGAAGAGTAATCTGAGATGGTAGGTGGAAATGGTCACAGAGGTTCACGGAAACGTCACCACTCAAGGGTGCGTCAAGCCGAGGACAATGTGGAAGCAAAAAATATTGGTGAACAACACCTGAATCTAGAAGGTGGAACCCCAATGAGGAATGACGGGGACATGACACCAATAAGGAATGGTGGAGAAGGGAAAAGTCACAGAGTACCAACAAACTTACCAGGCCCTCTCACATCAACTCTGAGACGATAGTGACGAATCTGGTCTACCAGATGGAAGCTCAGTAGAAGGTATTCTTAAACGAGATGCTGTAGATGTTCAGGCCACCGGGATATATCCCTACAGAATGTACGCCTGAGTTTGGGAGAAATAATACCACACTGCTAGTAGATGGTAGCATTGGGCCGATGGGCCAAGAACAGAACCCACAACTACCACAGTAATTCCCAACCTCATCTACCTACCAAGGGGTCTATGCGTATCCACCAACATGGTATGGAACGAGTGCACAGGGACAGAACGACTTAAGCCTAACAGTGGATAGGTTCTTGAAACTGAAACCCCCTACCTTCATAGGGAAACCAAGAAAACCATTATGGCCTGCATAGTGGGTTGCTGAGATGGAGAAGAACTTTCGTCTGATGACTTGCACAGAGGATGAGAAGGTACTATTTGCCACACACATGCTCAAGAAAGATGCCAATGCCTGGTGGAATTCTACCGATCATACTTGGAGATGAAGCACACCCAAATCACCTAGGAAATATTCAAGGGGGCTTTCTTCGATAAGTACTTTCCTAAGATCTTTCGTGATCAAATGGAAAAGAAATTCCTCAACCTGCAACAATCCTAGATGACTGTAGATGCATACCAGCAGAGGTATGAAGAGCTATTTTTCTTTGCTCCAGTGAGCATGCAAGAGGAAAAAATCTCAAGCCAAAGAGACAGCTTCTTTGCTCAAAACAGGGGATTGAATAGGCCTGCTACTAAGACTTCGGGTGGAGGGAACACTAGACCATTCCGCCCATACAGGGCTCAGTCTGCTGTGGTGCCAGCAAGGAATACTACTGCACCACCACTACAGGTAGCTGGTCAAAACCCTAACGTCAAATGTTTTAACTGCCAGCAATTGGGCCATTATGCAAAGACTTGCACTCTACCAAGGAAGCAACCGCCATAGCAAGGGAAGATATTTGCAGTCACCAAAGAGGAGGCAGCCGCATCACTTGATGTGGTTACTGGTATGAATTCGTCTCCTATTATTTTTGGTTACTGCATTACCATGTATGAGCATGTAGAACTAAGGGAAAAGTAAATTCCAGGAACTGTATATATAGCTGGTGTACCCGCCAGAGTATTCTTTGACTCTGGGGCTACACACTCCTTTGTTTCTGTGTCTTTTGGGAAGAGACTGGAGTTACCTGTCAAGCTCTTAACTCCAAGCTTATTAGTTCACTCTCCGTTAGGAGTAGAAGTAGCCTTGAATGAATGCTATGGGCTGTGCCCAGTTATTATTGATGGGTGAAACCTGGAAGCAAGTTTGGTCCAACTTGAGATGGTAGACTTTGATGTCATCTTGGGAATGGATTGGTTAGGCCATCATTCAGCTAGCTTATTATGTGCTGAAAAGAAGCTTGCTTTCAAGGATGACAATGGAAAGGAGTTTAGCTTCACTGGGACCAAGTTACCTAGGAAGCAAAAGCTGATCATCTCTGCTCTAAAAGCTAAGAGATGCTTAAAGAAGGGAGGAGTGGGTTACTAAGTTTCTGTGGTCGACGTCGCTGCAGAGGTGCCAAAGATGGAAGATCTAAATGTGGTACATGAGTTTCCAGACGTATTTCCAGAGGACCTACTCGGACTACCTCTAAACAAGGCTACAGAGTTCGTGATAGACCTTATGCCAAGGTTGGCACCTGTGTCTAAAGCACCATATAGGATGGCCCCTATGGAGTTGAAGGAGCTGAAGACCCAGTTACAAGAATTACTAAATAAGGGTTTCATACGGCCAAGTATATTGCCGTGGGGAGCGCCTGTATTATTCGTAAAGAAGAAGGACGGTAACGTATGACTATGTATCGACTATCGGGAGCTGAACAAGTTAACCATCAAGAACCGATACCATTTACCTAGGATCAATGATCTGTTCAATCAGTTATAGGGTGCAAAGGTTTTCTCGAAGATTGATCTTAGATCGAGGTATCACCAACTGAAGATCAAGGCAGGTGATATTCCGAAGACTGCTTTCAGGACGAGGTATGGACATTATGAGTTCCTTGTAATGTCGTTCGGATTGACCAACGACCCAGCATCGTTCATGGAACTGATGAACCGAGGGTTTCATGACATGTTGGACACTTTGGTCATTGTATTCATTGACGATATCTTGGTCTACTCAAAGGATAGGGAGACTCATGTAACACACTTGAGAGCAGCCCTACAACCACTGAGAAAGGAGAAGCTCTACGCTAAGTTCAAGAAGTGTGAATTTTGCTGAAGGAAGTGGCCTTCTTGGGTCATGTAGTATCTGCAGATGGTATCGAGGTAGATCCAAGCAAGATCGCAGCTATAGTAGGATGGAAAGCACCAAAATCAGTTGCAGAGATTCGTAGCTTCCTTAGATTGGCTGGTTACTATAGAAGATTCGTGGAAGACTACTCAAGAATCGCTGTTCCACTCACCAGACTAACCAAGAAAGGAGAAAAGTTCATATGGACAGATGAGTGTGAGAAATGCTTTCAGACTCTGAAGTCAAGACTAGTCTCTGCACCTATCTTGACCATCCCAGCACTAGGCTTGCCATTTACCCTATATATAGATGCCTTAGGGTTGGGTCTTGGATGTGTGTTGATGCAAGGAGAATAGGTGATTGCCTACGTATCAAGACAGTTGAAAGAGCATGAGAAGAACTATCCTACGCATGATCTGGAGTTAGCAGCGGTCATTCATGCAATCAAGACTTGGAGGCACTACCTTTATGGTGAAAAGTTTCAGATCAAGTAGGATCATAAGAGTTTCACTTACTTTTTTACTCAAAAGGACCTGAATATGAGATAGAGGAGATGGCTAGAGCTATTAAAAGTTTATGATTATGACATCTAGTACCATCCGGGTAAGGCAAATGTCGTAGCTGACGTCTTAAGTAGAAAGTGGGCATTGAAACCTGAGGCAGGACCCAGTACAAACGCTGCATTGTGTGCTGCAGCCTCGGGCTCAAAAGAGAATGATGAAGAGCATATAATAGAGACTGTAGAAGATTCAGTGGAACATGGCTTAATTCATAAGTTCACATTGATGTTCGCAACTTTGAAGATCTCATCGGATCTAATAGATGAGGTAAAAGTAGCAATCCTACAGGATCCATACCTCAAGACTGTGCAAGAAGATCTAGAGAAGGGTAAAAGCAACCCTGACTTTACCCTGCATTTAGACAAGGTATTCAGGTATCGTGGACAATTATGTATACCTGAGAGTGAGAACTCAAATATCAGAGATAGAATTATGATAGAAGCTCATTATACCCCATATTCGGTACATCCAGGAAGCACTAAAATGTACCATGATTTACGAAGACTATATTGGTAGAGGGATATGAAAGTGAATGTAGCTCAATTCGTATTTCAATGTCTAAATTGCCAGTAAGTGAAAGCAGAGAGACAACGACTAGATGGATTGTTACAACCACTACCAGAGCCAGCATGGAAGTGGGATTGTATCACAATGGATTTCGTTATTGGCCTACCCTTGACACCAAGGTCAGTGGATGCCGTGTGGGTGATAGTCAATCGACTTACCAAGACAGCTCGCTTCATCGCTGTCTGACCTCAGTACACCATGGACAAGCTAGCCAAGCTATATGTGGATAATATAGTCAGACTTGATGGCATCCTAGAGAGTATAGTATCTGACAGAGATCCCCATTTTACATTAAAGTTCTGGGAAGGATTACAGAAAGCTATGGGAACCAAGTTGAAATTTAGTACAACTTTTCATCCTCAGACAGACGGGCAATCAGAAAGAACTATTCAAATCTTGGAGGATATGCTTCGAGCGTATGCCCTAGACTTCAAAGGAGCTTGGGACGAGAAGCTATCGCTCATTGTTTGCTTGTAACAGTAGTTACCAAGCTACGATCCAGATGGCTCCATATGAGGCACTCTATGGGAAGAAATATCGTATACCTCTGTTATGGAATAAGGTGGGAGAGAAAAGGATTATAGGACCGGGGTTCGTAGAAGAAACTTGTCGAGTGATTGATCAAATTAAGGAAAGAGTGAAGACAACTCAAGTTCAACAAAAGCACTATGCAGATAATCGACGTCAAGATCTGGAGTTTGCAGTGGGTGATAAGGTGTTCTTGAAGATATCACCTGAGCGAGGTCTGAAACGGTTCGGTAAAAAGGAGAAGCTATGCCCTAGATACGTGGGATCATATGAGATATTGACCAGACGTGGTAATGTAGCGTATCAACTGGCTCTACCACCATCCATGTCAAGTGTTCATGATGTGTTCCATGTTTCTTTATTGAAGATGTATGTCAGGGATCCGTCACACATCTTGACAGCAGACCCACTAGACGTAACAGAGAATTTGACATTTGAGGTGATACCTGTGATGCTCACAAGTCGAAAGGTACAACATCTCCGGAGCAAGGATATCCATTAAGTCAAAGTGCATTGGAAAAGCCAAGATGTAGAAGAAATCACTTGGGAGGAAGAGAACGTGATGCGAAAGGAATACCCTAACCTTTTCAACTAACAAGGTACTTGTAAATTTTGAGGCCGGAATTTCTTTTAAGGGTGGGGGAGTTGTGAGACCTACATGTAAATTTTGGAGACGAAATTTCTTTTAAGGGTGGGGGAGTTGTAAGACCCACACTCCATGAACCCGATCTAAACCTTTAATTCATGTTGTAACAGGTCTTCCAATCATCACTGGGCCAGACGGGAGGAGCGGGTGACAATCAGGTATGAAAACAGACCAAAATTGATAAAAATTATCATACCGGTCTATATACCGATTAACCGATATGTCTGCGTAAGCAGACTAGTTAGATCCAGAAATGGATCTTTGTGGGTCTCGCTTACCAAATCTCAAGCCTTGGGACTTTCCAAATGTAGGGAAACTTCCTAAACCCCAACCTAGTCTTTTTAAGGACCCTTAAACCTCCTTAAACCTCTTCGATTGTTTCTCACAAACCCTAGAGAGGAGAAGGAGATCCGAAGAGGAAGAGGAGCTAAGAAAGGTGGGAGAAGAGCCACCGTTGGATGAAGAACACCGTAATTGTGAACCAACAGTAAGTGCTTGAAGTTCTCTCTAAGTTAAGCATTATAGATGATTGATCATGACTTAATCAATACCAGGAGAGGCTAGGTATTGATCTAAAATCCCCTAAATTGTCGTTAAACCCTAATTGTTCATTAAACCTTAGATTCGAATTCTAAGCAAAGAGATCATAGGAACTAGGACTTGAATGGAACTTAAGACAACCCTAACTCATTACTCAGGCCTAGAATGTATAGGAGAAACCCTAACAGCCGTAGTGGGTGACTGACGGAAGGCGAACACCAAGATGGTGGTCTCCCGAAGGCATATCGATCGACTATACCGGTTGCACTATGTGTGACCGGTACTGTAACCGGTACCTCTCAAGAGCTGGTCTGTGGGGGACCAGTAGACCATACCGGTCGCACCTTGCCTTACAGTGATCCGACTGGTACCTGCGACCGGTATGCACTGTGAGGGTGTTTTCAATCCTAATTGGTTTTTGACCAACGTAAACCCTAAGAAACTAATTCTAATTCAACCCTAACGTCATGTAGGACCTTGTGATAGCGAGTTTGGATTCTGTGACGCGGAGCAAGCTAGCAATCAAGTGTCAGGTAAGGGAATCGGATCTAAACCTTAATAACTTAATAACAGTAAAACATTGTTAATAATTATGATTCTGTGGAATGGTGTTTGTACATATTCACATGTCATCTTTATTTTCAATTATTATATTGTTCATGCATGCTCGCTATACTAGGTTTGTATGTTAGGCATATGATTGTTTTCGCTGGTATTTAGAATGGGAAGGGCCTGGGGTCTTGGATCATTCCTCACCCTAGCACCTTTTCGTATCACTTCTGTCTTAGCATGCTTGGTGCGGGTAGGGTATCAGGGGGAGGAAGTGGCAATGTGGTCTCCGGCCTAGCCACTAGACTCGAGCCCTATCTCTATGCCATAGGGAGCTGTGCTAGGATAGGGCCTACTATGATGATGTCACACCCCAATTCCACATTATTCAGAATGGTGTGATGAACTGCTAATAAACCAATGGTTCAACCAGGATCTCGAATAGGCTGTGTCCGTTTGCTTAAACCATACACATCCACAATAAAAAATCAGAATAAATATACGATAGCAGAAGTCTTTACTATTAAATGAACTGAGAGTCTAGCTGTGATAAAGTAAATAAATTATCCAATTATCTCCCAAAAGGACTAAGACATAAATTGAAATAATTAAATAATTACATTGTCTGTATAACTTAAACAAAATCTAATAAAAAACATAGGAGTTGCACTCGCATGATGAATCATGTGACTCCACCATCACTTCTGCCTCCATTGCCACTGCATGCCCGTATATTGGAGCATTCATATAATCTTCCACTGTCGTACCTGCATCATCAACTAAAGATATTCAATTTTGAAAAGGGTGAGCACACATCACGGCTTAGTGAGCAAACAAAACAATGCAACAAACATATGCATGCATTCAATTCATATCTTTGGTCTAGTTCATAAGTTTGCAATGTGCAATAGAAAGGATAGGTGGCCACCGCACCTCTATACATGAATGTGTGGAACCGCCCAATGGATCAAACACCATTGCCGCCCCCACATGCACCCACCATGGAATAGAGATAGAGCTAAAGTGCTTAGGACCGCACCGCATCACACTTCCCTTGATGCTCTACCCATACCAATACGTAAGCCCCTGTTGGCGAGGGCTTGCAAACTGGGCTCGCAACTAACCAATCCTAATGTCAAATAGTATATCCAAGGCCTCACCCTAGCGTCCCTCAATACATCCATAGAGATAGAGCTAAGGCCTTCCGATAGAGTCAGAGACTACATGGTCCGAGACCACCTCCCCTGATGCCCTACGACGTAATAGTTTTGCTAAGGTAATGACGATACGACGATGTTAGTGGACAAGACTTGAGTAGAGATAGAGCTAGAGTCTGGTGACCAGGATAAACCACAGTGTCATGTCCTCCCCCTAATGCTCCACTCACATCAAGTACACTAACCACACACATACATTCACATGCCTATTCCTAGCATCATCATCATCATCATGTTATAATAAACAAAATTAAATATGCATGAACAGTAATAACAAGAATAGTGGATGACATGTGATATGCACATTGCAATCATACAAGCATAGAATCATTGATGGTATTGGACTCAATAAACGAAAATAGTTTATTATTAGCCAATTAGTTTAGGTCTTGTTCCCTCACCTTTGATTGCTAGTAGATCCTCGTTCAAGCTTTATAATTTACTTTTAAACCATTGGAAGGACCTAACAAGTAGATAGATTTTAATTAGAATTAGTTCCAACATGTTTAAACTAACAGAACCCGTAGGGTCGCAGGTAGGGTAGCACCTAGGGTAGCAGTTTCTGTGACCCCAGGGTTTAGGGTCGCAGGTGGGGTCGGATACCATTCTACCCTACGTGCGACCACATCCTCCCTGGGACTTCCCAAGGGCATGTGGTCGATCATATGGTCTCATAGGGTCGGATATCATTCGACCCTACGTGCGACCACACGTTTTTTGTGTCGATTTTTCACTCTACAGTCCATTCCTTCACGTTTGGATCCTTTAGCTTACTATCATGGTCCATTCTTTGATTATTCTATGGCTCAAAACTACAATTTATACACCATTCATTGTCCATAATGATTTCCTCCATGAAATCTCTTGGAACTTGTCCATGGATGGATGATTTGGGTTTCTCCTAATCCTAGGTTCTTCATAACTATTCTAGGCTCTCTTATTTAGGTAGGGAATTAGGTTCATACCTTAATTCAGAGGTTTCTCTGAACTTCCTCCTCTTCCTTAGTCTTCTTCTTTAAGTTTCCTTCTCTTCTTCTCTTCCTTCTCTTTCTCTCACTTTGAATTAGGGTTCTAAAGGAGTGAAAGAGGCTAAGGGACGTCCTATTATAGAGGAAAACCCTCCATAATAAGTCCCAATGAGTTTAGGAAAGACCCCCTTTGAATTAGGAAGGTTTCCTAATTTCCAGATTCTATCTGTTATCATAGGGTCGCATGTAGGGTTGCCGAATCTGTTGACCCTACTTTTTTCTAGTCATGCGACCCCACAACTAAAAAGTCATGGGTTGGAGTCTTTTTGGGTTGTTCTTACCTGTTTAGGCATGCGACCCTACCCTCATATTTGACTATTTTTGGGTTAGACTTCATACCTGGTCTTGTGGTTTCTTCACGCACTTGGTCCACTTGGCTCGACCATGATAGGTAGACCTGGTACAAGGTGGTAAGACCGGTTAGTTAGATACGGGTCTTACAGATGTCATATAGGATTGGTTAGTTGCGAGCCCAGTTTGCAAGCCCTCGCCAATAGGGGCTTACGTGTTGGTATGGATAGGGCATCAGGGAAAGTATTGGCGGTGTGTGATCTGAACACTTTAGCTCTATCTCTATTCCATGGTGGGTGCATGTGGGATGACAGTGGTGTTTGATCCATTAGGCGGATTCACACACTAGTGTATAGAGGTGTGGTGGCCACCAATCCTTTCTATAGCACATTGCAAACTTAAAACCAGACCATAATATGAATGTTATTCATGCATGTTGTTTGTTGCATTATCTGATTTTCTTACTGAGCTAAGTTGTGAGCTCACCCTTGTGTACATACTATTTTTTAGATGTTGATGCAGATTACACTGTAGAGGACTATGTGGATGCTCTAGAATATGGAAGAGTTGTTGCCTTGAAAGTGCAAGCAGGAGAGGGCGAGCATGACGCTTTATGCGAGTGCCCTTACTGCGTGTACCTCTAGGATGGTTTTAATTTATTTTATTTATTTCAGTTGGATTTTATAAACAATGTTAGGATATTTATTTATGTTTTAGTATTTAAATAATTGGATAACTTATTTAATTTATCAATAGAGTACTCAGTTCATTTAATTTAAGACTTCAGCTGTATTTATTTATATTCTGATTGTGATTATGTGCAATGGTTTGTGTTAGTGGACATGGTCTTATTGAGATCCTGGTGTGAACCGTTGGTTTGATGATGGTTCACTCACACTTCTGGTTCAGCCAGAATTGGGGTGTGACAATAGGAGAGGATATGCAGGTAATGAGATAAGAAGAATGGCACGGGGGATCTTACCTTGGTTTCAGAGGGTTCTTTCTTGCTCTCCTTCTTCTTCCTCTTCTTCTCTATTCTGATTCTGCTCAGTTTTCCAACTTCTTCTTTGTTTTTCCTAAGTTTTCCTCTTGTCCCTTTTGGTTATCCCAGAACCGATTTTCTCTATCACCCTCTCTTTGTCTCACTCTATCTCCCTCTCTCTCGATCTCACCGATCTCTTTCTTTTTTTCTCCATCCTCTCTATCTTAGTCCGTCTCCTCTCATTCTTCTCCTCTCTTTGCTCTTTCCGATTTTTCCCTTTTTTCTCTTTTCTCTTCCCTCTCCTCTCTATCTTAGAGTCTATCTCCTCTCAGTCTTTTCCTCCCTTTGCTTTTTCCAATTTTTCCCTTTTTTCTCTTCAATCTCCTCCTCTCTTAGAGTCCGTCTCCTCTCATTCTTCTCCTCCCTTTTTTGATTCTTCCCTATTCGGTCTCTCTTTCCAATCTCTCTTTGATTCTTAGATCTCCATTCTTCCCTCAATTCTTCTTCATAGATTCCCTCGGATCTTCTCTTTATCTCAATCTCTCAACTCGATTCTAGATTCTTCTTCCCCCCCCCCCTTTTTTATATTTCTTTGAGAGTTCCCCACCATCGGATTTTTTTTTTCAATTCTCCTCTTTAGCTCTCTCTAGTCGGATTTCCTCCTTTGTTCTCTCCACTTTCTCTCTCTTCTTTCCAAAAAAAAAACCTCTCCATCTTCTCTCTCTCAATATTCTTTCCATGATTCACTTTCTTTCGAAAAGGAAACACTTTGGCCAGCTTTCTTTCCCCTTTACAAGTCCTCGACCAACCCACCTCATGGTGTCTTTCTCCATCTTTCTATATATATATATATATATATATATATATATATATATATATATATATATATATATATATATATATATATATATATATATATATATATATTTTCAATCCAATTCTCTCCATCGGATCTTACTCAACCTCTCTCTTTCCATGCTAACCCAAGATCAAGATACATTATGATTAGCACATTATATGATATAAAATACAATATATATTATATAATAATATATACTTGAATATGTATAATATAAAGTACTATAAATAATTATATAATTCAATATATATACAAGAACATGTAAGCACAAGTTGGACTAGTTAGACTAGACTAGGTTTATTGGTCTAAGCTGAGATTGGTTTGGGTTGACTGGCTTGTCTCTCTCTCTATCATTTCATGGGTCATTTCGGCTTGCACCTCCGCATGGAATCACCTGATTTGGATGTCGGATAATAAAATTATGAAGGACCGAAGTTTAAATAATTAAACTTACGATAATTTGCATGCAAGCCCTTGGATGATTATTATTGATTTCCAGAAAATACCATTATTCTTATTCTTGGACTAAAATCGCCATATCTTCTCTGTTTGACATCTGAATTGAGCGATTTTGGTCTCATTTCAAAGGTCTTTCCAAGACCTACGCATCCATGTAGGTTGCAGCCCATGACCTTGCTATGGGACCCACCAAAAATCTCCTCAAAGTCACAGCCAAAAAATTCAAAACTTGCATTGGGATCCATGAACTTGCCACATGGTTTCACTTAGGCTTCTGCACATTAGGGATCATCTTAGCTATTCTCAAAAACATTATAGAGAGCATGCTGGGTTGATCAATTATTATTTTTGAGAGAGTTTCTATAAGACCGACACTCTACTAACTTGGTCTAACCGTGTCGTGCCAGGTCTTTCCATTATTGCTGGACCAAGATGACCAACCATGTGAAGATGGAGCACAAAACTAGGTATGAATCGAGTTAAAATGCTCAAAAGTATACATAGGGTCGCATACCTAGGTAGGTACGATCGACCATGTGGAAAGAAATAATGGTCACTGATCAATGACGCTACGGTCGACGGATTCTGCAACCGTAGGCCATCGACCGTGAGACCCCAGACCAGACTCCGAGTTGGAAACTTTCCTAATTTAAGGGGATTTCTTTTCTAATGTTGGAGAACTCTATATGAAGAATTACTCTCTATATAAAGGACGTCCCTCAACCTTTTTCACTCTTTTAGAACATTAGTAAACCCTAGAGGAAAAAAAGGAAAGGAAGGAGAAGAAGAGAAGACTAAGGAGAAGGTTTTGCTGAGAAGATTTTAGCTCTCTACCATAGGCAAAGGTTTGAACCTAATTTATGAAGATGCAAATTCTATGGAATAAGGCTTCTATGGGGGATTGGAGATATTAAACTAGTATGATCCATGTGATTCCTTGAGTAAATCCCAAGGCTAATCATGAGGGGTGAGTTTGGTGATAATGGTTAATGAGAAACTACTAATGATGACCATAGGATTGACTTAGTATGAACCCAAGAGAAAAGCCGAGGAGTTGACCTAAGAAGAACTCGAATTAAATGTAGTTGGTGACCAGAAGTCTTAAGGTTGCAGCTACGGTCGACCATAGCATGACTAGCATGACCAGAGGATTGACCATAGGCATTCGGAAAGATTTCAGAAACCATATGGTCGCAGCTACGGTCGCACCATATGCGACCATAGGGTATCGACCATAGGCAGTAAGGTTGACACAGTATGAGACCCTAGGACAAATCAGACACATATCAGTGCTCTATTTTGATTTTCGACTACTGTAACATGTTACATATGAACCCTAACTTAAATTCATATAAATTTTAGGTTATTAAATCAATTCAAAGAGAATTACAAAGCTTAGAAGGAGATCAAGTTTTGCTAACAGGTGAGGGAACAAGACCTAAACTAATTGGATAATAACAAACTGTTTATTAATTTGAGTCCAATGCCATGATTGATTCGATGCTTGTATGTTGTAATGTGCATCTCACATGTCATCCAATATTCCTGCTATTACTGCTAATGCATATTTATTTTTGTCTATTTATAATATGATGATGATGATGATGCTAGGAATAGGCATGCGATTATGTGTGTGTGGTTAATGTGCTTGATGTAAGTGGAGCATCAGGGAGAGGACATAGCATGGTGGTCTTGACCTGGTCACCAGACTCTAGCTCTATCTTTACTCAAGTCTTGTTCAATGACATCGTCGTATCGCCATTACCTTAGCAGAACTATTACATCATAGGGCATCAGGGGAGGTGGTCTCAGATCGTGTAGTCTTCGACTCTGTCGGGGGGCCTTAGCTCTATCTCTATGGATGTATTAAGAGATGCTGGGGTGAGGTCTTGGATACACTGGATGACATTTAGTGCGAGCCCAGTTTGCAAGCCCTCGCCAATAAGGGCTTACGTGTTGGTATGGGTAGGGCATCAGGGGAAGTGTTGGCGGTGTTTGATCCCGACACTTTAGCTCTATCTCTATTCCATGGTTGGTGCATGTGGGACGGCAATGGTGTTTGATCCATTAAGTGGATTCACACACTTATGTATAGAGGTGCGGGGGCCACTGAACCTTTCTATAGCATATTGCAAACTTAAAAACTAGACCAAAGATATGAAATGAATTCATGCATATGTTTGTTGCATTGTTTTGTTTACTCATTGAGCCATGATGTGTGCTCACCCTTTCGACGTCGAATATTTTAGTTGATGATGCAGGTCCTATTATTGAAGATTATGTGAAAGCGTCGATGTATGGGCACGTTGCGGCCATAGACGTGGAAGCTGTTGAAGATGCACATGATCCTTCATGCGAGTGTAACCAGTGCATTTTTTTATTAGTTTAGCTATATTTGGTTATTGGGACATGTAACGGATTATTTACCTTTATGTCTTGAGTTTTTGGAAAATAATTGGTTTAGATAATTATTATATCATTATTAGACACTTAGTTCATTATCTATAGGACTTTCGTTTATTTGTTATTTATCTCTGATTATTTCTATGGAAGGTGTGTGTGGTTGATATGGTGGGTACTATCTAACGGAGATCCTGATTAAACCGTTGGTTGATTTATAGTTCATCACACTATTCGGGTTAGTCCAGAATTGGGGTGTGACAACTTGGTATCAGAGCTCTCCCAGGTTCTACCCATTGACCTAACTACTTCCACATTAGTCATGAACTAAGTTAGGATGAAATTAAAAACTATAATAAGAACACACCATAAACACCTGTGTTGTTTGAGACATAAAAAAAGAGAATAATGCACCTATGTAAAGGAGAAAACAATACATATATATATGCCGAATAAAAATAAGAAAAATATACATCTGAATCAGAGTACAGTCCACAAGCCGGCAGTTACTCTGCAATATAAATGGTAATCATGGAGCTGGGGGTGCTGGAAGAGGAGATTCCTCACGGTCTCTATCATAGTCCTCAACAGATACTCCCATAAGCCAGGCTACCTGAGTCTGGGTCACTCAGAGACTAGCCACCAGATTTACTACCCGCTGGTCTGTAGCATGTTGAGCCTCACGAATCTCACGTAGTAGCGCCATCATGCCATCTGATGGTGGGCGTGAAGGGCCAGCTAAGTGAGAAGTCCGAGAAGGACCGGCTCTAGTAGAATGGTGTGGTGATGGAGGAGGTATGGTATCCACATCCATGTACATCCTATCATCATCCTCCTCATCATCACTCTTGTATGCCTCTGCTGCTACCGCTTCCACATCTACTGCCACTACCCTTGTGAGAGGACGTTTCATAGCATTCCTCTCGTCATCATTGACCTGTATCTCTCTCGTGCCCATCTTACTGATGGCCTCCCAATCAAGGTCAGCTGAGAAGGTGTCCTCAAACATCCTCTCATCCTCTAGGTTCACTTGTAGACGCGTGAGCAAGGTGGAGATCAGCAGTCCATAGGGCAAGTTACCTCTCGAGTTAGGCAACGTAACTCTGTGCATAGTCCGGAGGATGATGTACGGGAGATAGACAGGCTGCTTAGTACAGATACAGTACAACAGGTACTGAGTCAGCTGAGAGACCATCTCGTAGTATCCACCCTAAGGGATCAGATTATGCTGGATAATCTTACAGTAGACCCGTGGCTCTGGATACAGGTTAACTGCCTTCATTTCCCAGTAGTCGTCCCAAAGAATCTGATTGTCTATCTCTACATGCACCTGTGTAGATAGGAACTGGGGCTCCCATGGTGCACAGTAGACCAATTGTTTATCGTTGAAAATACCCAGGAGATCAGCAAACTCCAGATAGTTGAAATAGATAGGAACCCTTTTCACCCAACTGGTGATCCGAAGCTCTCTACCCCTATCCACATCCTCTAGGTCACCCACCACTTGAAGGTGATAGTAGAACTGCTTCACTAAATCTAGACGAGTACAAGCCTCGTACAATATCACTGGAAGCCAGTCCATATCACCAAATGCCCTCTCCACATCAAACAGGGCTAAGTTGGCTAAGTTCACACATCGACCCCCTTCCACTTTCTTTCGATCAAACCATGAATATTGTACCTCAGCTTCAATGGACTGGATGCGACGCGGGTCATGGACTCGAAGAACCTTGGTGCGAACCATGATAACTGCAAGAGAAGAAAATAAGAAAAACAAGTTAGAAAATTTAAATTTGGGCAGCATAACGACGTAAAATGGGGAAAAACCTTACTTTTCACCTACACATTAGGCAGGAGGACTTACATAGGTCCCAAATCATCCTGCAAGGCTTATACAATGGAAAATTTTAACTAGGTAGATTTGAATTTGAATAAATTTTGACATTTGGGAAAAACCCCAAAATTTAGGTCACAACTAAGAATTTTCAAATTTCTACCACACCAATCGATAAAACTCAAATTTTCTTGAGAGCTTTCATCCATTGGACAACCAATAGTAATAGCCCCAAATAAAAATCGAATTTTTATGGTAAAAAAGATATTAATTTGATGAAAACCCTATAAATAATGAAAACCTATGTATGAAAGCTTAAAAAGGGAAAAAAGTAGAGAACATACCTTGAGGAATGGAAGGAAGATTGTCGATCAATGGAAAAATCACTAAGTTTGTAAGGTTGATACTGTAGCAACTTAGTGGTGGCGAGCTGAGTTGAGACCATAGGAAGAAGAAAGGGAAATGAGAGGGAAAATCTCAAAAAATAGGTTTTAAAACTGATTTTGAACCTTACGGTCGCACAATTCGACCAAAATGATCAACCGTGTCATCGACTTTATGATCGAGCATAGGGTCTCAGGAAGTTTCCAGGGATTTGGTGGTCGAACCTATGGTCGCACAACATGCGACCGTAGGTCATCGACCATATGACTGACTGCTGTCTGCCTTTTGATTCTATTTGAACTTTTGCCTGTTGCTTTTGTTTCTTCTCTCGCTTTCCATTGTGAGACTAGCCTAATACTACCATTCTATTTTGTCTCACATGTACAGCCTTTCCAAGTACCATTTATCCAGGAATTTAAATGGTTGGACAAAGAGTTAGCCAAAGAAGACAGAATGCAAACCCACCTCCGCCACCTATGGAGACCAATGACAACGAAGGTCAGCAAGGACAAGAAGGAAATGTTGAGAATCAAGGTGCTATGCCTCAGGATGTTCACCCACGAGCCAACCCAACCAACTTACCCGCACCACCTACTGATTTGGCTACTGTGGTGATGGATTTGGCACACAAAGTGCAATAGATACAGCAAATGCAAGCCAACATGCAAGCTGCTATGGGAATTGCTTCCCCAGTTACAAACGCAACACCTTTACCTATAGGGCAAGCTAGTACTGTACTTGGTGGTAGCAATACGGTACCCCAAGCACCTTAAACGCCAATGTTACAAGCTTAAGTGCAGAATACTGAGGCACCGCAAGGCGGACATAACCAGGGTAACTATCAGTACCAACCGCTTACGTATGGAGCATACGCTCAGTATCAACTTGATCACTCTAGATTGATTGAACGTTTTCTGAAGATGAAGCCAAAGGAATTCAATGGCCAGCTCACTGGATTGACGAGATGGAAAGAAATTTTATGATGATGACTGTAAATGAAGAGGAAAAGGTGTTATGTGCCATTTTTATGCTGAAAGGTGATGCACACCATTAGTGGAAATCTACTCGAAGTTATCCATTGACAAAGCACACCCAACTAACCTAGGCTATTTACAAAGAAGCTTTCTTTGAGAAGTATTTTTCCAGGAGTTTCAAAGACCAGATGGAAAAAGAATTTCTGAGTCTATATCTAGGACAAATGTCTATAGATTCTTATCAGCAGCGTTATGAAGAGCTATTTTTTTTGCTCCCTCTAGCATGCAGGAGGAAAATATCAAAACCCAAAGGTTCGTCATGGGACTTAGGGGAAGCATTCGTGAGCATGTACTGGGACTAGAAAAGAAGATTTATAATGAAGCGGTACAAATTGCTTGAGCTTTGGAGTCAAGCCAAAAGAAGAGCTATTTTGCTCAAAACAAGGGTATAAAGAGGCCAAATGGGAATACGTTCAGCGGACGGAACTCAAGAACATTCAACCCCTTCCGTACTCAAGGCTTCAATGCTGCATCTAAGACTACTCCAACAACTCAACCGCAACTGAAGCAGGCCAATGCTGGAGTCAAATGTTTTAACTGTGATCAAATAGGGCATTATTCAAGAGATTATCCTAAGCCGAGGAAGCAGCTACAGCAAGGAAAAGTTTACGCAATTACTTCTGAGGATGCTGTCGCATCACCTGATGTGGTCAAAGGTATGATTCAACCTTTCGTTTTGAAATACCTTGTGTGAGAATGTATACTAAATTAAATTAAATCACAGGTATCGTTCCTATTGATGGCATACCCGCCAAAGTACTCTTTGACTCTGAGGCTACTCATTCTTTTATATCTGTGTCATTTGAAAAGAAGTTGAGCCTACCCCTCAGGTCTTTAGATTTCAATCTGCTTGTACAATCACCTATGAGATTAGAAGTAGAACTAGACCAAGGTTATGGACCATGTCCAGTTATTATAGGTGAGAAGACTATGGATGCAACCTTAATCCGACTCGAGATGACAGACTTTGACGTCATCCTAGGGATGGACTGGTTATCCCAACATTTTGTGAGTTTGATTTGTGCTGAGAAGAAGATATCATTTAAAGACACGAAAGGCACAGAGTACTATTTTATGGAAACCAAACTTCCCTGTAAACAAAAACTCATTCTTTCGGTATTAAAAACTAGAAGATGCCTCGAGAAAGGAGGAGTTGGGTACCTAGTGTCTGTGGTCGACCTCACCAAGGAAGCACCACGAATGGAGGATATTGAAGTTGTGCATGAATTTTTGGATGTATTTCTTGAGGAATTACCAGGATTGCCACCTAATCGAGCAACAGAGTTCGTTATAGACCTTATACCCAAAGCCGCACCAGTATCTAAGGCACCCTATCGAATGACTCCTACTGAACTGAAGGAACTAAAGGTACAATTACAAGAACTGCTGGACAAGGGTTATATTCGACCCAGTATATCACCATAGGGAGCGCCGGTATTGTTCGTAAAAAAGAAGGACGGTAGCGTTCGACTTTGTATAGATTATCGAGAATTGAACAAGCTCACGATCAAGAACAGGTATCCGTTGCCTCGGATTGATGACTTATTCAACCAGTTGTAAGGTGCCAAAGTGTTCTCTAAAATTGATCTTCGGTCTGGATACCATCAATTGAAGATTAAGGAATACGATATTCCAAAGACAGCCTTCAGAACCAGATATGGACATTATGAATTTTTAGTTTTGTCTTTTGGATTGACTAATGCACCCATAACTTTTATGGAACTTATAAATCGGGTATTCCATGATATGTTGGATACGTCAGTCATCGTATTCATTGACGACATACAAGTCTACTCCAAGGATAAAGAAATTCATATCACAAATCTAAGAGCCGCTCTACAACGACTAAAAAAAGAGAAGTTTTACACTAAATTTACAAAGTGTGAATTCTGGCTAAATGAAGTCACTTTCTTAGGCCATGTTGTATCCGCAGAAGGAATCA
Organism: Protea cynaroides; assembly: GCA_028583415.1. Classification (NCBI taxonomy): domain Eukaryota; kingdom Viridiplantae; phylum Streptophyta; class Magnoliopsida; order Proteales; family Proteaceae; genus Protea; species Protea cynaroides. Next base: position 14,499,382 of record CM053267.1, on the reverse strand, counting down.
AAGTGGATCCCAGCAAGATTGAAGCCATTGTATAGGAAGCACTTAAGAATGTTGCCAAAAGCAGAAGTTTCTTAGGTTTAGCTGGTTAGATTACTCTAGAATCGCAGTACCATTCACCAGTCTGACTAAGAAAGGAGAGAAGTTTGTTTGGACCGATAAATGTGAAGAGTGTTTCCAAACATTGAAGACAAGATTAATATCAACTCCCATCTTGACTATTTCGATTCTAGGAGAACCATTTATCTTGTACACCGATGCATTTGGATTAGGTTTGGGATGTATGCTCATGCAAGGAGAGCAAGTAATTGCATATGCTTCAGACAATTAAAGACACATGATAAAAATTATCCAACTCATGACTTGGAACTAGCAGCAGTAGTACATGCTGTTAAGATATGAAGACATTATTTATATGGAGAGAAATTTCAGATTAAATCAGATCATAAGAGTCTTACTCATCTTTTCAATCAGAAGGAGTTGAACATGAGACAGAGAAGATGGCTAGAGTTGCTAAAGGATTATGATTGTGATATCCAGTATCATCTAGGAAAGGCTAATGTAGTGGCCGATGCACTAAGCAGAAAAGCAATGACAATGTCATAGGGAGAAGCTAGCATAAATGCTGCAATGTGTGATACTGGAAGAGTATTCAATTACGGCAATGAGCAGTTCGTGATCGATAAACTAGGTGATTCAACCGACCTTGAGTTTATTCATCGATTCTCAAACATGTTTGCTACATTGAAGATTGTACCTGATCTGATAGACGAAGCGAAGGCAGCTATTCAATCAGACCCCTATCTGAGAACAGTGAAAGAAGACCTTGAAAAAGGTAGGACTACTCCTGACTTCACCTTGGACCTTGAAAGGGTACTATGATACAAAGGGAGAGTATGTGTCCCAGAAAGTGAAGACTCAGATATTAGACACAGACTAATGAAGGAAGCCCACACCATCGCTTATTTGGTACATCCTGGGAGTACAAAGATGTATCATGATCTGAAGAAACTATACTGGTGGAGGGGAATGAAAGCAGATGTAACTAAGTTTGTGTTAGAATGCCTGAATTGTCAGTGGATAAAGGCTGAAAGGCAAAGGCCTGTAGGCTTAGTGCAACTACTACCAGAACCAGCATGGAAATGGGACTGTATCACTATGGACTTCGTTACCGGGTTACCTTTGACTTCTAGAGTAGTTGACGCAGTCTAGGTGATTGTAGTTCGTTTGACTAAGACAGTTCGATTCATAGCTATACGACCTTGGTATACACTAGAGAGGTTAGCTAAGCTATATGTGGATAATATTATCAGATTACATGGTTTATGATAAGTGTATAATTTTATATTTTTTTTATTCCTTTTGTATTATGATTTTTAGGGTGTTTTATACCTTATTGAGCTTAATAGAATTTATTTTATGAGTTCGGTATATTTTTTTAGAAATCTTGTTAATTAATTAATAAAAGTTGAAAAATTCTAGCACTCTTAATAATAACGCTTTGAATTTCATGTAGGATTCTGACATGGAAAGAGTTTGTTTGGGCTTCCAAATGTGGTTTTAAAATCTGATCTGGAAAATTGATCCAAATCTAAACCAGAGAAGGAAGGTTGCTACACACAGAAGGTTCACTATTGGAAGGCCTTGATTGATTATTAGAAATCTTGAGGAGAATATACACAACTATGGAATCTTACAAAATTTGGTAGATTTGGGGGTGACAATTGTTTAATAATGGAATGATTTTCATTTAATCTTGGAATGAAGATTTTGTTTAATTTTTATTTCCATGTAATAAGGTTGTCAAATCTAGGCATACCAATTTTAGTCTTGTATTTTGGCTATTTAAACACTGTAAAGCCTATGTAAAGAGCATCCAAGAGTGATTGAAAAAGAAGACATTGGCTGAAGAACAACTCTCTTTCTTTTGTGTTCTTGAAGAAGTCATGTCTGGCTAACTTTCTTATCTTTGGTTAGACGGAGCTGAAGCCATCATTGTAAACTTGTGAAACTTGTTTTTATTTATTGATTTTTAATTGAATATTTATTTTTCTTCCAATTTATGTGTATAATGATTGATGAATGGGTTGATTAGGAGTACTACTAATTGATTTATTTATCTAATCGATTGTTAGATTAGAATTGAATTGCTATCAATTGATTATTCTATGTTAGTGGCAATGAGGATTGATGTTAATGGACAAGTTAATGTTATATTCCTAAGAAAAATCAGATTAAAATAATTAAACCACGCTGGTGTGTGTTTAACGTTTAATTTCAATCGTCTTTCTAATTGTTATTGCTATTCCTGAATCAAATCGAGAGCCCATTCTTGAGATTGATTTAAGAGTAAAGGTACTATTAATAAGCTATCTTTTAATAAACCAATCTTAAGGAAAGACTAAGGATTTTAGGCCTAGTCTTAATTTTCTTGATTGATTATTCAATTGGAATTGATTATCCTTTATGTCGATGAACAAGTTTACGAAGATGGTGTAAGTATCCTTTTGACCGAAGCTTTCTCTTATTGGTTTAATCTTTGATATTTGCATCACCTTGCTCTTTATTCTGTCATTTTAGATAATTAATTACTGTTCTTTTCTATTGCAAACATACCCCCCTCCATACGTAGGATAGCCAATGAAGTTGTGCTAATAAGATTAATCAGAATCTGCTTTAGTACAACAATTGGTTATTTTCTAAGTTTTATTTTATTTTCATTTGTTTTTCTCTCTTTAGGTTAATTAAACATTTTAATCTTGATCATACAATCCTTGTGGGTTCGACCCTTACTTGCTACTATCTACGTTTCAAAGTAAGGTAATTTAATTTGAGCGCTCGACATGCATCAGTCTACCTAAAAGCATTGTGTCCAATAGAGACCTACGCTTTACCTTAAAGTTTTGGGAAGGATTACAAAAGGCTATGGGTACAATATTGAAGTTTAGTACCACATGCCATCCTCAGACAGACGGATAGTCGGAGCGCACCATTCAAATTTTAGAAGACATGCTCCGAGCTTGTGTAATTGATTTTAAGGGATCATGGGATGAGAAGTTACCATTGGTCGAGTTCACTTATAACAACAGCTATCAAGCTACAATACATATGCTACCTTATGAAGCACTGTATGGTAGAAAGTGTTGAACTCCTTTGTTTTGGAACGAAGTTGGAGAGCGTAGTGTTCTTAGACCAGAGTTTATTGAAGAAACATGTTGAGTGGTTGACATCATTAAGGAAAGAGTCCGAACAGCTTAGAACCGTCAAAAGCAATATGCAGACAATCGACGAAGAAATCTTGAATTTACCATAGGTGATAAATTATTTTTGAAATATCTACTATGTGTGGTTTAAAAAGGTTTAGATAGAAGGGAAAGCTATGTCTAAGATATATTGGACCTTATGAGATTTTGGCAAGGCGTGGAAAGGTAGCATATCAGTTAGCACTTCTGTAAGACCCGCACTCCATGAACCCGATATAAACCTCTATTTCATGTCGTAACAGGTCTTCCAATCATAATCGGACCAGACGGGACGAGCGGATGAAAATTAGGCATGAAAATAGACCAAAAATAGAGAAATAATTCATATCGGTCTCATGATACAGGTCAATACACCGATCGACCGGTATGTCTGCGTGGGCAGACTAGTTAGATCCAGAAACGGATCTCTATGGGTCCCGATTGCCAAATCTCCAACCTAGAGACTTTCCTAACATAGGAAAACTTCCTAAACTCTACCCTAACCTATTTAAGGACCTCTAAACCTCCTTAAGCCTCTTTGATTGTTATCACAAACCCTAGAGGGGAGAAAGAGATCGGAAGAGGAGAAGGAGCTAAGAAAGGTAGAGGAGGAGTCGCCGTTGGATGAAGAACACCATAGTTGTGAACCAACGGTAAGTTCTGAACTTCTCTCTAAGTTAAGCATTATAGATGATTGATCATGACTGATCAATACCATGCAAGGCTAGGTATTGATCTAAAACCCTTAGTTTTTCGTTAAACCCTAATTGTTCGATAAACCCTAGATTCGAATTCTAGGCAAAGAATCATTGGAACTGGGACTTGAATGGAACATAAAACAACTTAACTCATTGCTCAGGCCTAGAATGCATAGGAGAAACCTTAACAGCCATGATGGGTGACCGACGGAAGGCAAACACCAAGTTGGTGGTCTTCCGGAGGCATACTGGTCAACTATACCGGTTACACTATGTGCGACCAGTACTACGATTAGTACCTCTCAGGAGCTGGTCATTGGGGGACCGATCGACCATACCAGTGGCACCTTTCCCCACAGTGCCGCAATCGGTACCTGCGATCGATATGCACTGAGAGGGGTATTTTTGTCCCAGTTGGTTTTTGACCAACGTAAACCCTAAGGAACCAATTCTAACTAAACCCTAACATCATGTAGGACCCTGTGATAGCAAGATTAGACACTGTAACATGAAACAAGCTAGCAATCAGGCGTCAGGTAAGGGAATAGAACTCAAACCCTAATTAACTAATAATAGTAAAACGTTGTTAATAACTATTGTTCTATGGAGTGTTGCTTGTGCATTTTCACATGTCATCTTTACTTTCGGTTATTATATTGTTCTATGGAGTGTTGCTTGTGTATATTCACATGTCATCTTTATTTTTGGTTATTATATTATTTATGCATACTCGCTATGCTAGAATGTGATTGTTAGGCATGTGATTGTTTTCATTGGTGTGTGGAATAGGAAGGGCCTGGGGTCTTGGATCATTCCTCACACTAGCACCTTTTCGTATCGCTACTGTCTTAGCATGCTTGGTGTAGGTAGGGTATCAAGGGGAGGACGTGGCACTGTGGTCTCTAGCCTGGGCATCAGAGTCTAGCCCTATCTCTATGCCATAGGGAGCTGTGCTGGGATATGGCCTATTGTGATGACATATTGGATTGGTTAGTTATGAGCACAGTTTGCAAGCCCTCGCCAATAGGGGCTTACGTGTTGGTATGGGTAGGGCATTAGGGGAAGTGTTGGCAGTGTGTGATCCAGACACTTTAGCTCTATCCCTATTCCATGGTGGATGCATGTGGGACGACAGCGGTGTTTGATCCATTGGTCGGATTCACACACTCGTGTATAGAGGTGTGGTGGCCGCCAATCCTTTCTATAGGGCATTGCAAACTTAAAACTAGACCATAATGTGAATGTTATTCATGCATGTTGTTTGTTGCATTGTCTGATTTTCTTACTGAGCAAAGTTGTGAGCTCACCCTATGTATATGCCATTTTTAGATGTTGATGCAGGCTATATTGTGGAGGACTACGTGGACGCTCTAGTGTATGGAGGTGTTGCTGCTTTAGAAGTGCAAGCAGGGGAGGACGAATATGACGCTTCATGCGAGTGCCCTTTTTGCATGTACCTCTAGGATATGGATGATTTGATTTCAATTGGATTTTATAAACGATTTGCTATTTTGAATAATTAGATAATTTATTTTATTTATCAATAGAGGTACTCGATTCATTTAATTTAAAACTTCTGCTGTATTTATTTATATTTTGATTATGGTTATGTGCAATGGTTTGTAATGGTGGATACGACCTTATTGTGATCCTGGTGTGGACCATTGGTTCAGTGGCGGTTCACTCACACTTCTGGTTCAGCCAGAATTGGGGTGTGACAACTTGGTATCAGAGCCCTTAGGCTCTATCCAACAGACCATACATGCACTTGACTGAGACAATGAACTGAGATAAGAAAAATTAAAAGCCTTAATAAAAACACACCTTAAGCACTTGTTTGATGTCTGAGACTAAATACGAAAGAACATAATGTACTATAATAAAGGTGAAATTGATAAATAGTCATGCTTTAGATAGAAAACCCATGATAACAAGTGAGAATGATCATAAACTACCTCAATGACAAGAAAAGAACTGTATCAAAGAGTAAAAACATAAAACATCCAAAGAGTGAAAAAGTTAATCGTTCCATAGGGTACAATCCACATGCTGGACAGTTACCCTGTTATAATAAAACTGTACTGATAAGAGAGAGGAAAATGGAGTGATCCATCATGGGATTGGGGCATCAGAGGAATAGGGTCGGCAATGTCATAGTCTCGCTCATATGCTACCCTGAGACAGTGTACTTGCTCTTGTGTGACTCTGAGGCTGCGGGAGAGGAGCCCTAGGTCATGGTTCATCTCGCGCTGGGCATCTCGAATCTCCGTAAACAAACCCATCATGGTATCGGGAGGAGGCTGAGATGATCCTACTACAGGTATGGGCTGGGGTTCTAGTGCAGGAATATCCTCCATCTGTTCATCATCATCACCCCCTACCTCTGCTGCATAAGTTGCATTGGCTACTGCTGCCCTCCTAAGCGACTGTGAGAAAGCTTCTAACTCCTCATCACTGATCAACAGGTTGTCCATCTTCATCCGGACAATGGCATCCCAGTCAATGTCTAATGTCATGGTATCCTCGACCGCGATCTCATCCCTCATATCTACTCGAAGGCGCTGTAGGAGCGTAGTGATAAGCCGACCATAAGGAAGGTTGCTTATCTGGTCGGGCATGGTAGCCTGAAGCATAGTCCTGGTAATGATGTAGGGTAGACAGATCCACTCTCTAGTGCAGACGCAATATGTGAGGTACTGTGTATCCTGAGACACCTCGCTATAGTGGCCGCTTTGAGGAATGATGTCATGCTGAATAATGCGGCAATAGACTCGAGGAAGAGGCCATAGATTTGCTGCCTTCATGGGTTCCCCTGGGATAAGATCTACTCCATGACCTCCTGACACAGATCATCAATAAAGAAACCTTTCACCTTGAGAGTGTAGTAAACCAAGTCACCATCACTGGGAATCCCCAAGAGATCAACAAGCTGGTGAGTATTGAATGAGATGGGATCACCCTTGACAAAGCTGGTGAGGCGAATGTCCCTATAGTGGATAAAATCGTTAACATTCCCCTCGACCTCCAGGTTAGCATAGAAGTGCTTTACCAGATTGGGTTGGGTAATCACTGAATAGGTGATCACTGGTAACCACCCAAGTGCACCGAAGGCCACTTCAACTTCAAACTGTTGGAGTTGCTCTAGGTTCACACAACGTCCGGACTCTATGTTTTTCTCTTTGAGCCATGGGAAATGGGTTTGTGCCGTCGCTAAGTGAAACCACCACTCGTCAAATTACGGAACAGGCGGGTGCATGCAATTCATGCCAGGAGCATATGCTTGCTTACCACACCACGACGTCGAGACATTGTTTAACTACAAAATAAAATAACACAATGAGAATTAGTTGAAATTTTTTAAAAATTTCGACAGCATAATGACAATATTTTCATGCAAAAGCCTCAAACTTACCCAAAAATCTGGGTAGGAGGACTTGCGTAATCATATAGAAACAAATCAAGGCTAAGTAATCCTCAAATAAGCAACAAATTCAACATTTACAAGAAAAATCGATTTTTGACCAAAACTTAGGTAAAAAATAAAAAAAAAATTTTGATTTTGAGTAAACCATACGGTGGAACCTCAAATAAATTGAGGGCTTTTGTTCATAGAAGTCCCAAAACTATTTCTCAGCAGAAGAAAAAGAGTTCCTAAGGCTAGAATCTTCTAGATCTAGAAAAAACATAGTTTTTGGGCAAGAAACCATGAAGAGACGATGAAAAAGAGAAAGAGGAAGGAAGAAACTTACTCGGAGAGGTTGTGAGGCACTCTTGGGAGAGAAGAATCACTTTTACAGGCATTGGTTGGACTGTAGCAACTCACCAAGTCAGAGAGGAATCACCACCAGAGGGGAAATGAGAAAAAAGTGAGAAATGAATCAAAAATCACGTTTTTAAAGCCTTTTGGGCACACCGGTTGACGGTTTTGCCCTATACCGGTCGACCGGTACCCCTGGGATAGTCTACCAGTAACTCTCGATCAAGAAAAATTTCTGATCGGTCGACTATACCGGTCGCACCATACCATACAGGGCTGCGACTAGTACCCCTCGGGAAGTCCGAGAGGTTTGTCCGCCTGACCATACTGGTCACACTATGTTCTACAGTGTCGTGACCGGTATGTTGCGACCAGACAAGTATCTAAGCTCAGAAAATTTTGAGAAAATTTTTAAAATTTTGAGAAAAATTTTAAAATTTTGATTTAAAGTTTCCATTACAATTTTTGCCTCACAATTGTTAAAGACTAACAATATTATGACAAATGTGACTATTCGAATGTACCTCATGTGTTATGTCTCCTTCTCAGATCCAAATAGGGAAGAGTAATCTGAGATGACAGGTGGAAATGGTCGCAAAGGTTCACGAAAGCATCATCATTCAAGGGTTCATTAAACCGAGGACAATGTGGAAATAGAAAATGTTAGTGAGCAGAACTTGAACCCAGAAGGTGGAACCCCAATGAGGAATGACGGGGACATGACACCAATAAGGAACGATGGAAAAGGGCAAAGTCATAGGGCACCAACAAATCTGCCAGGCCCTCTTCACACCAATTCTGAGACTATAGTGACAAATCTGGTCTACCAGATGGAAGTTCAGCAGAAGGCATTCTTGAACGAGATGCTGAAGATGTTCAGGCCACCAGGATATATCCCTACAAAAGGTACGCCTGAGTCTGGGGGAAATAAAGTTGCAGTACCAGTGGATGGTAGTACTGGGCCGATGGGCCAAGAACAGAACCCACAACTGCCACAACAATTCCCAACGTCATCTGCCTATCAAGGGATCTATCCGTACCTACCACCATGGTATGGAACGAGTGCACAGGGACAGAATGACCTAAGCCGAGCTGTGGATAGGTTTTTGAAACTAAAACCACCTACCTTCTCAGGAAAACCAGGAAAACCATTATGGCCTGCACAGTGGGTTGTTGAGATGGAGAAGAACTTCCGTCTGATGATTTGCACAGAGGATGAGAAGGTGCTATTTGCTACACACATTCTTAAGGAAGATGCGAATGCCTGGTGAAATTCTACTCGGACATACTTGGAGATGAAGCACACCCAAATCACCTGGGAAATATTCAAGGGAGCCTTCTTCGACAAGTACTTCCCAAAATGTTTTCATGATCAAATGGAGAAGGAATTCTTCAATTTGCAACAATCCCAGATGACTTTAGATGCATACCAGCAGAGGTACGAAGAGCTGTTCTTCTTCGCTCCAATGAGCATGCAAGAGGAGGAAACCAAAACCTGTTGGTTCACTATGGGATTACGAGGAAGTATCCGGGAGCATGTTTTGGGTTTAGAGAAGAAGGTGTATAACGAAGCTATGCAGATCGCTAGGGTGATCAAATCAAGCCAAAGAGATAGCTTCTTTAATCAAAACAAGGGACTGAAGAGGCCTGCTACTGAGACTTTTGGTGGAAGGAACACTAGACCCTTCTGCCCATACAGGGCTCAGTCTGCTGTGGTACCAGCAAGGAATACTACTGCACCACCACCACCATAGGTAGCTGCTGGTTAGAACCCTAACGTCAAATGTTTCAACTCCCAATAATTGGGCCATTATGCAAAGACTTTCACTCTACCAAGGAAGCAACCGCCACAGCAAGGGAAGATATTTGCAGTCACCACAGAGAAAGCATCCACATCACCTAATGTGGTTACTGGTATGATTCCTTCCCTTACTATTTTGCTTACTGTTTTGTTATGTATGAGCATGTAGAACTAAAGGATAAGTAAATTCCAGGAACTGTAGATATAGCTGGTGTACCCGCCAGAGTACTCTTTGACTCTGGGGCTATACACTCCTTTGTTTCTATGTCTTTTGGGAAGAGACTGGAGTTACCTATTAAGCTCTTAACTCCAAGCTTGTTAGTTCACTCTCCGTTGAGAGTAGAAGTGGTGTTGAATGAATGCTATGGGCCATGCTCAGTTAGTATTGATGGGAGAAACTTAGAAGCGAATCTGGTTCAACTCGAGATGGCAGACTTTGACGTCATCTTGGGAATGGATTGGTTAGGTCATCATTCAGCTAGCTTATTATGTACCAAAAAGAAGCTTGCTTTCAAGGATGACAATGGAAAGGAGTTTAGCTTCACTGGAACAAGTTACCTAGGAAGCGAAAGCTGATCCTCTCTGCTCTAAAAGCTAAGAGATCCTTAGAGAAGGGAGGAGTGGGTTACTCAGTGTCTGTGGTCGATGTCATTGCAGAAGTGCCAAAGATGGAAGATCTAGATGTAATACAAGAGTTTCCAGATGTATTTCTAGAAGATCTACTAGGTTTACCTCCAGACAGGGCTACAGAGTTCGTGATAGACCTTATGCCAAGGTCAGCCCCGGTGTCTAAGGCACCTTATAGGATGGCCCCTACGGAGTTGAAAGAGTTGAAGACCTAGTTACAAGAACTACTAGATAAGGGTTTCATTCGACCAAGCATATCACCATGGGGAGCGCTTGTATTGTTCGTAAAGAAGAAGGATGGTAGCGTACGACTATGTATCGACTACCGAGAGTTGAACAAGTTAACCATCAAGAACCAATACCCTTTACCTAGGATCGATGAATTGTTCGATCAGTTGCAGGGTGCAAAAGTTTTCTCAGAGATTGATCTTAGATCGGGATATCACCAAATGAGGATCAAGGCAGGAGATATTCCGAAGACTGCTTTCAGGATAAGGTATGGGCATTATGAGTTTCTGGTAATGTCGTTCAGATTGACCAATGACCCAGCGTCGTTCATGGAACTGATGAACTGAGTGTTTCATGACATGTTGGACACTTCGGTCATTGTATTCATTGAAGATATCTTGGTCTACTCAAAGGACAGGGAGACTCATGTAACACACTTGAGAGCAGCCCTACAACAGCTGAGAAGGGAGAAGCATTACGCCAAGTTCAAGAAGTGTAAATTTGGCTGAAGGAAGTGGTCTTCGTGGGTCACGTAGTATTTGCAGATGGTACCAAGGTAGATCCAAGTAAGATCGCAACTATAATAGGATGGGACGCACCAAAATCAGTTGCAGAGATTCGTAGCTTCCTTGGATTGGCTGGTTACTATAGAAATTTGTGGAAGACTACTCAAAGATCGCCGTACGACTTACCAGACTAACCAAGAAAGGAGAAAAGTTTATATGGACAGACGAGTGTGAGAAGTGCTTTCAAACTCTGAAGGCAAGACTAGTCTCTGCACCTATCTTGACCATCCTAGCACCAGGTTTGCCGTTCACCCTATATGCGTATGCCTCAGGGTTGGGACTTGGATGTGTATTGATGCAAGGAGATTAGGTGATCGCCTATGCATTAAGACAACTGAAAGAGCATGAGAAGAACTATCCTACGCATGATCTAGAATTAGTAGCGGTCATACATGCAACCAAGACTTGGAGGTATTACCTGTATGGTGAAAAGTTTCAGATCGAGTCCTATCATAAGAGTTTGACTTAACTCTTCACTCAAAAAGACCTGAATATGAGGCAAAGAAGGTGGTTGAAACTATTAAAGGATTATGATTGTGACATCCAGTACCATCTGGGTAAAGCAAACATTGTAGCTAATGCCTTAAGCAGAAAGTGGGCATCAAAACCTGAGGCCGGACCCAGTACAAACACTGCATTGTGTGCTGCAGCCTTGAACTTAATAGAGAATGATAAAGAACATATATTAGGGACTGCAGAAGATCCGGTGGAACATGGCTTGATTCATAAGTTCACATTGATGTTCGCAACCTTGAATATCTCACCGATCTAATAGATGAGGTAAAAATAACAATCCTGCAGGATCTACACCTCAAGACTATGCAAGAAGATCTGGAGAAGGGTAAAAGCAACCTTGACTTTACCTTGAGTTCAGACAAGGTACTTAGGTATCGAGGACAATTATGTATAACCGAGAGTGAGACTCAAATATCAGAGACAAAATTATGACATAAGCTCATTATACCCCATATTCGGTACATTTAGGAAGCACCCTGATGTACCACGATTTAAGAAGATTATATTGGTGGAGGGGTATGAAGGAAGATGTAGCTCGATTCGTATTTCAATGTCTAAATTACCAATAAGTAAAGGCAGAGAGACAAAGACCCGTTGGTTTGTTACAACCACTACCGGAGCCAGCGTGGAAGTGGGATTGTATCATAATGGATTTCGTCATTGGCCTACCCTTGACACCAAGGTCAGTGGATTCTGTGTGGGTGATAGTCAATCGACTTACCAAGATAGCTATCTTCATCATTGTCAGACCTTAGTTCACCATGGACAAGCTAGCCAAGCTATTTGTGGACAGTATAGTCAGACTTCACGGCGTCTCAGAGAGTACAGTATCTGATAGAGATCCCTGTTTTACATCCAAGTTTTAGGAAGGATTACAGAAAGCGATGGGAACCAAGTTAAAGTTTAGTACAACTTTTCATCCTCAAACAGACGGGTAGTCAGAAAGAACTATTCAAATCTTGGAGGACATGCTTCGAGCGTGTGCCCTAGATTTCAAAGGAGCTTGGGATGAGAAGTTATCGCTCATCGAGTTTGCTTGTAACAATAGTTACCAGGCTACGATTCAGATGGCTCCATATGAGGCACTCTATGGGAAGAAATATCGTACACCTCTGTTATGGAATGAGGTGGGAGAGAGAAGGATTGTAGGATCGGAGTTCGTAGAATAAACTTATCAGGCGTTTAATCAAATTAAAGAAAAAGTAAAGACAGCTCAAGTTCGAAAAAAGCATTATGCTGATAACCGACGTCGAGATCTAGAGTTTGCCGTGGGTGACAAGGTATTCTTGAAGGTATCACCTATGCGAGGTCTAAAATGACTCGGTAAAAAGGGAAAGCTTTGCCCCAGATACATGGGATGTACGAGATACTGACCAGTCGTGGTAATGTGGCATATCAATTGGCCCTACCACCATCCATGTCAAGCGTTCATGATGTGTTCCATGTTTCACTATTGAAGAAGTATGTCAGGGACCCATCGCACATCTTGACAGCAGACCCACCAGACTTGACAGAGGATTTGACATTTGAGGTGATACCTGTGATGCTCACAAGCCAAAAAGTACAACACCTCCGAAGCAAAGATATCCATTATGTGAAAGTGCATTGAAAAAGCCAAGATGTAGAAGAAATCACTTGGGAGGAGGAGAACGCAATGCGAAAGGAGTATCCTAACCTTTTCGATGAACAAGGTACGTGTAAATTTTGAGGCCAAAATTTCTTTTAAGGGTGGGGGAGTTGTGAGACCTACATTAAAATTTCGGGGATAAAATTTCTTTTAAGGGTGGAGGAGTTGTAAGACCCTCACTCCATGAACCCGATCTAAACCTCTATTTCATGTCGTAACAGGTCTTCCAATCATAATCGGACCAGACGAGATGAGCGAATGAAAATCAGATACGAAAATAGACCAAAAATAGAGAAATAATTCATACCGATCTCATGATACCGGTCTATATACCGGTCAACCGGTATGTCTGCACGGGCAGACTAGTTAGATCCGAAAATGGATCTCTGTAGGTTGCGCTTGCCAAATCTCCAGCCTAGAGACTTTCCTAACATAAGAAAATTCCTAAACTCTATCCTAGCCTATTTAAGGACCTCTAAACCTCCTTAAACCTCTTTGATTGTTATCGCAAACCCTAGAGGGGAGAAAGAGATCGAAAGAGGAGAAAGAGCTAAGAAAGGTAGAAGAGGAGCAGCCGTTGAACGAAGAGCACCATAGTTGTGAACCTACGGTAAGTGTTTGAACTTCTCTCTAAGTTAAGCATTATAGATGATTGATCATGACTGATCAATACCATGCAAGGCTAGGTATTGATCTAAAACCCTTAGTTTTTCGTTAAACCCTAATTGTTCGATAAACCCTAGATTCAAATTCTAAGCAAAGAATCATCAGAACTAGGACTTGAATGGAACATAAAACAACCTTAACTCGTTGCTCAGGCCTAGAATGCATAGGAGAAACCTTAACAATCGTAATGGGTGATCGACGGAAGGCAAACACCAAGTTGGTAGTCTTTTGGAGGAATACCGATCAACTATACAGATTGCACCACGTGTGACCAGTACTGCTACCGGTACCTCTCGGGAGCTGGTCATTGGGGGACCAATTGACCATACAGGTCGCACCTTTCCCTACAATGCCACGATCGCTACCTGCGACCGGTATGCATCGAGAGGGGTGTTTTTGACCCAGTTGGTTTTCGACCAACGTAAACCCTAAGGAACCAATTCTAACTAAACCTTCACATCGTGTAGGACCCTGTAATAGCAAGATTGGACACTGTAACGTGGAACAAGCTAGCAATCAAGTGTCAGGTAAGTGAATCAGACATACCCTAATTAACTAATAACAGTAAAACGTTATTAATAACTATTGTTCTATGGAGTGTTGCTTGTGCATATTCACACGTCATCTTTACTTTCGGTTATTATATTGTTCGTGCATACTCACTATGCTAGAATGTGGTTGTTAGGCATGTGATTGTTTTCGTTGGTGTGTGGAATGAGAAGGGCCTGGGGTCTTGGATCATTCCTTACACTAGCACCTTTTCGTATCGCTACTGTCTTAACATGCTTGGTGCGGGTAGGGTATCAAGGGGAGGACGTGGCACTGTGGTCTCCGACCTGGCCACCAGACTATAGCCCTATCTCTATGCCGTAGGGAGCTGTACTGGGATAGGGCCTACTGTGATGACATATAGGATTGGTTAGTTGCGAGCCCAGTTTGTAAGCCCTCGCCAACAGGGGCTTACGTGTTGGTATGGGTAGGGCATCAGGGAAGTGTTGGCGGTGTGTGATCCGGATACTTTAGCTCTATCCCTATTCCATGGTGGGTGCATGTGGGATGGCAACAGTGTTTGATCCATTGGGCCGATTCATACACTCGTGTATAGAGGTGCGGTGGCTGCCAATCCTTTCTATAGCACATTATAAACTTAAAACCAGACCATAATGTGAATGTTATTCATGCATGTTTGTTGCATTGTCTGATTTTTTTACTGAGCTAAGTTGTGAGCTCACCCTTGTGTATACACCATTTTTAGATATTGATGCAGGCTATACTGTGGAGGACTATGTGGACGCTCTAGTGTATCGAAAGTGTTGCTGCTTTAGAAGTGCAAGAAGGGGAGGACGAGCATGACGCTTCATGCGAGTGCCCTTTTGCGTATACCTCTAGGATATGGATGATTTGATTTCAGTTGGAACGATGTAAAGCTATTTATTAATGTTTTGATATTTTGAATAATTAGATAATTTATTTTATTTATCAGTAAAGGTACTCGGTTCATTTAATTTAAGACTTCCACTGTATTTATTTATATTCTGATTACGATTATGTGCAATGGTTTATAATGGTGGATACGGTCTTATTAAGATCCTGGTGTGGACCGTTGGTTTAGTGGTGGTTTACTCACACTTTTGATTCAGTCAGAATTAGGGTGTGACAACTACCACCATCAATGTCTAGTGTACATGATGTATTCCATGTCTCACAACTGAAGAAGTATGTTAGATATCCAACACACGTGTTAACAATGGATCCACCGAATTTAATTGAAGACTTGACATTTGAAGTAGTACCTTTTGAAATCACTAGCAAGAAGGTTTAACGTCTTCGCAACCGTGACATTTCTATGTTAAAGTTACTTGGAGAAGCTAAAATGTGGAAGAAATTACATGGGAAGAAGAAAACGCTATACCGAAGCAATATCCTCACATGTTCGACTCGGAAGGTATGTGCAAATTTCAAGGATGAAATTTATTTAAGGGGGAGTTGTAAGACCCGCACTCTACTAACTTGGTCTAACCATGTCATGCCAGGTCTTCCCATCATTACTGGACCAAGTGGACCGACCGTGTGAAGATGGATCACAAAACCAAGTATGAATCGAGTTAAAATGCTCAAAAGTATACGTAGGGTCGCATACCTGGGTAGGTACGGTCGACCATATGGAAAGAAACAATGGTCACTGATCAATGACCCTATGGTTAATGTTTTTGACCCTACAATCGACGGATTCTGCTACTGTAGGCCATCGACCGTGAGACCCCCAGACCAAACTCCGAGTTGGAGACTTTCCTAATTTAAGGGGGATTTCTTTCTAAATGTTGAAGAACTTTATATAGAGAATTACTCTCTATATAAAGGATGTCCCTCAATCTTTTTCACTCTTTTAGAACATTAGTAAACCCTAGAGGAAGAGAAGAAAAGGAAAGAGAAGAAGAGAAGACTAAGGAGAATGTTTTGCTGAGAAGATTTTAGCTCTCTACCATAGGCAAAGGTATGAACCTAATTTTTGAAGATGTAAATTCTATGGAATAAGGCTTCTATGGCGGATTGGAGATGTCAAACTAGTATGATCCATGTGATTCCTTGAGTAAATCCCAAGGCTAATCATGAGGGGTGAGTTTGGTGATAATGGTTGATGAGAAACTACTAATGATGACTATATGATCACCTTAGTATGAACCCAAGAGAAAAGCCGAGGAGTTGACCAAAGAAGACCTCGAATTAAATATAGTTGGTGAACAGAAGTCTTAAGGTCATAGCTACAGTTGACCATAGCATGACCAGCATGACCAGAGGATTGACCATAGGCATTCGGGAAGATTTCAGAAACCATATGGTCACAGCTACAGTCGCACCATATGCGACCGTAGGGTATCGACCGTAGGCAGTAAGGTCGACACAGTATGAGACCCTAGGACCAATCAGACACATATCAGTGCTCTATTTTGATTTTCGACTACTGTAACATGTTACATATGAACCCTAACTTAAATTCATATAACTTTTAGGTTATTAAATCAATTCAAAGAGCATTACAAGGCTTGGAAGGAGATGAAGTTTTGCTAACAGGTGAGGGAACAAGGCCTAAACTAATTGGATAATAACAAACTATTTATTTATTTTAATCCAATGCCATGATTGATTCTATACTTGTATGTTTATAATGTGCATCTCACATGTCATCCAATATTCCTACTATTACTGCTCATGCATATTTATTTTTATCTATTTATAATATGATGATGATGATGATGCTAAGAATAGGCATGTGATTATGTGTGTGTGGTTAGTGTGCTTGATGCGAGTGGAGCATCAGGGGGAGGACGTGGCATGGTGGTCTCTGACCTGGTCATCAGACTCTAGCTCTATCTCTACTCAAGTCTTGTTCATTGACATCGTCGTATCACCATTACCTTAGCAGAACTATTACGTCGTAGGGCATCAGGGGAGGTGGTCTCAGACCGTATAGTTTTTTACTCTGCCAGGGGGCCTTAGCTCTATCTCTATGGACGTATTGAGGGATGCTGGGGTAAGGTCTTGGATACACTGGATGACATTTAGGATTGGTTAGTTGCGAGCCCAGTTTGTAAGCTCTAGCCAATAAGGGCTTACATGTTGGTATGGGTAGGGCATCAGGGGAAGTGTAGGCGGTGTTTGATCCGGACACTTTAGCTTTATCTCTATTTCATGGTGGGTGCATGTGGGATGACAATGGTGTTTGATCCATTGGACGGATTCACACACTTGTGTATAGAGGTGAGGGGGCCACCAAACATTTCTATAGCATATTGGAAACTTAAAAACCAAACCAAAGATATGAATTGAATTCATGCATATGTTTGTTGCCTTGTTTTGTTTGCTCACTGAGCCATGATGTGTGCTCACCTTTTTGACGTCGAATATTTTAGTTGATGATGTTGGTCCTACTGTTGAAGATTATGTGAATACGCCGATGTATGGACACGTTGCGGCCATGGACGTAGAAGCTGTTGAAGATGCGCATGATCCTTCATGCGAGTGCAACCAGTGCATTTTTTATTAGTTTAGCTATATTTGGTTATTGGGACATGTAACGGATTATTTACCTTTATGTCTTGAGTTTTTGGGAAATAATTAGATTAGATAATTATTATATCAATGTTAGACACATAGTTCATTATCTGTAAGACTTTCGTTTATTTGTTATTTATCTCTGATTATTTCTGTGGAAGGTGTGTGTGGTTGATATGGTGGGTACTACCTAACGGAGATCCTGATTGAACCGTTGGTTTATTTACGGTTCATCACACTATTCTGGTTAGTCCAAAATTGGGGTGTGACAATTTCACTCACCTCCCCTGTAATTTCTTAACTTTCTCTCACCTCTCCCTCTTTGTTATTTACACTCTAGTAAGACTTTGCTTTACTGGGGAGGGCAAAAATGGGGTGCTTACAGGGGATAACCACAGACTTTTGTAGAAGAGGTCAAGAGGTAGGTCCGGAGGCAAATCCCATATCTCTAGATATGACCCTTTTTCCTAGACCAGGCCTCTAGGGAGGTCCAGTAACAAGTCTGTGCAACTAGGGTTCTGACGACTTGATAACACCCGAGGATCTCTAGAAAGGTGCAGTTGATGGACCAATCGTACCACTATGCAATAGGAGGTCTGACTGGATACTCACAGAAGGAACCCCCGAGTGATCCAGAAGGAAGTCTGGCCTAGAATCTTCAACCCAAGACTCCAGCCTAAAAATACTTGTTAGGTTCAGCTCATCGTTGGCCATCGTAACTCAACCTAATATATCGTATATAACGTATATAACGTATAGGTGTTACAAATGTGTACCAAGGCAAACCAAACAGTACAAGGAATCGTGATTCCAAGTCTACAGGTAAGGAATGAAACCCATGATTATTTGGGGGTGTTTCTAATTAACCCGCATGCCTGTAATGCATTATATTGCGAATAACATGTCATCCAATCTGTTTTATTGCACGCATTGCATTATCTATTATGTGATTGTGATGGTGAAATGTGTTGATTTGTGTGGGGAATGAAACAGGGTCAAGGATTACCAGATCCACTCACCACATAGACATACTCTACGAAGCTTATACTCTAACAGATTGACAGTGTCTAGGGGGTTTGAAGGATGGATTGGGATACCCACTGGAGTATGACCATAGGTGTAGTTGAATGGTATATAGGATGGTTAGTGGCATATACCCCATGTGTGTAACCCTGGCCAGCTGGGGGTCAGGTACCGGTGTGCGATGGGGAACGAGAGGGAAGCCTAACGATGTTCGTTGTAGCATCATCATTGAGGTTCCTTCCAAATATTGTTCACTTTGGGAGATGCGTGGCTCCCCCAACATTGTTGGAGCATCACTGGGTGGGTGTCCATTCTCTCTCATGTATGGAGGTGTGGTTAGCTTTGATAAGTGTGACCAGGCCTTTCCATAGCATATAGCAGACATTACCAGACTTGTTTGATAATAATATGATCATGCATTATTGTGCTTGCCTGTCTGTTGCTCACTGAGCTCATATCGGAGAGTTCACCCCACGTACGTACAATCTTTTTAGATGGAATGGCAAGTACCACGGTTACCGACTATGTCAATGTAGCTGTTCCCTCAGGTGCAACCTGGCAAGGTGTACAAGGTAAGGAGGAAGAGGAGCATGGTGTGACATGCGAATGCGACAATTGCGTGTTTCACTTGGATAAATACGTTGGCTTTGGTTCTCGCTATTTACATTTATTAATTGTTATGTGGGAAAAATCCCATCAATTTAAAATCTTACACGTGTCAAGACCATCTCCGGAGCCGACCGCTAGTTATGTGGTGCGCTCGGCCTATGCCACTCGGAGGTCACCTTCCGCTTGTGACTGTGAAGCGGTCGGAGTTGCATTCCTATCTGGACACGTTTCCCGATCAGGGGTTGGTATCCTGATACGACTATGATACGTCGGAGGAGTCCTTCTCCCAGTATGATACGATGCCGACTATCACGGTCTGTGACCACTCACATACTGACATGTGTCACTCCCAGAGCCAACTGGCCTAGCTTCCTTGGCTACGATCTCCCACTCCTACTCGGAGTCTACAACTCAGGTGTCCCTCAGAGCGATACGTGGCAATCCTATTGGCGATCTACTTCTCTGAGTCCTGGTACCTCCATGCTTTTTCCCAATGACTATAAGTAGAGGACGGCCCCTCAAGGTAAATTCAATTCACAATCTCTCTCTCTTCCACTCATCATTCTCGCACGCTCAAACTCTCTCATCGTCCCACACTCTCTTTAAGCTGGAGATAGCTTCCTGCTATCTCTTGACTGTTTACATTGGGAATCTAACTTAGGCATCAGAGTGTCCTTGGGGCATAGTCGCCCAACTCCCTTGTCTTATCTCTGTGATTGCAGGTAGCTTAGATCGCAGACCGATGGGCGATTTCCAACCATAACAGTTTGGTGCCCACCGTGGGGCCCTTTTGACTGAGTTTGACGATTAGCACGCGAACTCTCTAGTTTCAATGGCCCAAAGAAGAACCCGAGCCCAAGCATCTAATCGCCCATCTAATCCATCCGTGCAGGTGCACGTGGATAGCAGCGAAAGTACAATAGGGGCGAATCGCATGTCGACGCCGGTGCCAGGGCCGACTCCAGTCCCAACACCTGTCCCAACACCAACGGCGACGGCACAGCAACCGCCTCCTCAATATGTTACCCGTCAGCTGTTCGATGAGTTGTAGCAGCAGATCGAATAGCTAGCCAGAGTCTTAGGAGGTGCTCGAGCAAGTAATTCGGTCGCCGGGGCAAGGGAAAATCCTCAACAGGCCCCGGTGCAGAACGCGCCCCAAGGAGCATCCCCACAGCCCGCGCGGATAGTATCCACGAGAGCCACGCCGAGCAATCCCCCCATGGGATATCACCAGCCCACACGGAGTATGGCTGGGTCAGCCGCTCGGCACCAGCCAGCTGATCAACACTAGGCGCCGGCGGCGCCGCCTCTTCCGGCAAGAGGCGCGAGGTCCTTCCTCGATGCCCTTCGTCAGGAGAGGGTTAAAGTGGAAACACCGGCGACGGTCGCAGCGCTGCCTCCGGACACCCCACAGTCCGAGGTCGAACGACGTTTGTTGGAATTAACCACCCGGCTCCAGCAGGTGGAGCAGAGCCACGTCGCTCCTCCGAGGACGGCCTATACTGCCATCACAGCACTCTCGGACGAGATCATGAGGGCCCCCCCTCCTGACAACTTCAAGATGCCGGTCCTGGACTCGTACAATGGAAGTACCGACCCCGAGCAGCATCTGGACGCGTTCGTTTCCACGATGCTTTTCTACCCCCTCAGCGACAGCCTCATCTGTAGGGCGTTTCCTTCAACGCTAAGGGGCGCCGCTCATACTTGGTTCAACAATCTCCCCCCGAGGAGTATTACATCGTTCGAATAGCTGTTGAACAAATTCTTGACGCACTTCCAAGCCAGTCGAGTGCGTAAGAAGACTTCATACCATCTGTCAACGGTCAAACAACAGAAGGACGAGTCCCTGCGGGACTTCATCAAGCGCTTCAATACCGAGGTGCTCGAGATCAAGGACGTCGAGCCCGCGGTGCACATGTCCAGTCTGCAGGCTAGCGGTGACTGATAGAGAGCTTTGTTGGTCCCTTGCCAAAAAGCCACCGAAAAATCTGGACGACCTGCTTGCCAGGTGTGAGAAGTACGCCTCCGCAGACGAGACGACGAAGGCCCAGGAAAATAACACAGTAAACAACT
Organism: Protea cynaroides; assembly: GCA_028583415.1. Lineage (NCBI taxonomy): Eukaryota > Viridiplantae > Streptophyta > Magnoliopsida > Proteales > Proteaceae > Protea > Protea cynaroides. The sequence goes on along the minus strand of CM053267.1, from coordinate 14,477,899 downwards.
TGAAGGCCGAGCAAAAGCTTGCGGACAAGAAGAGGTCTGAGTCGGCCGACCAAACGCCAAACTCGACCGACTCTAAAAAGCAGAAGACCGGCAAAGAACAAGCATACCGGCACCCGTACAAGACCTTCGAGTACTATACTCCGCTCAATGCCTCGATGGCGGAAATCCTGGAGGTAATCAAGAATGATCGGAACCTCCGAACACCGTCGAAACCATTGGGCGACAGAAGGAATAAAGATCGATCCAGGTTTTGTTGCTTCCATCGTGGCTATGGCCACGAGATGGACGAGTGCAAATACCTCAAAGGAGAAATTGAGGATCTCATCCGACGTGGATACTACGGCAACTTTGTCAGAGATGCTGGTAGAGGACCAGCTCCCGCTCGGAGAGAGTGTGGGTTACCACCCCGCCCCCATGAGAGCGCGGGCTGCCACCCCCGCCACCAAACAACTGCCGAGTCGATGCCGGCAAAAATTAAGGCGCCGCTCGGAGAGATGACAGAGACCCGGATGGAGGTCACGCCGCCTCCAGATAGTGGGTCGGCGCCATCCAGTTTGGGTTAATCGAAAACCCATCTGGGGTGAAGCAGGACATAATACCGGTAAAGGAAAGGCTCGGTGGTCAGCAGCATACCACGCTTGGGTCCATCCCGTCCTGGTCAGAACCAAAAAGCAGAGGTAGAAGAAAGAAGTCCCATCCAATGTCAAAAAGAAGAAAAGCCGAATGGAGGTTCGTAGGCAGCCCCTAACCCAAGGACCGACCGCACACTTCATTGGGCTTATGCATCCTTGGTGACAGCGGCGTGTATGCCATCACCCGAGGACCCAAAACCAAAGGAAAAGAGGTCCTCACAATAATAGGAGGACCTGCGGTCGAAAACACTTCCAACCGGTCGGCCATGGCTTACTCGCGTCTGGTAGCAAAGACGAAGTGGCCGTCCAAAAAAGCCCGAACTGGAGAGAAAATCACTTTCAGTGACGAAGACCTCGTCAACATTGCGGTCCCACACGAAGATGCCATCGTCTTCATAGTCGAGATTGGCCACTGCGATGTCGCCAAGTGCTTGGTAGACACAGGAAGCTCGGTAGACATTATATTCTACCATGCATACCAGAGAATGCAGCTGGAAGACGACCAGCTCCAGCCAGTCACGTTCGACCTGATCAGTTTTTCTGGAGACCCGGTCACGGTAAAAGGAGGCATCCAGTTGCCTGTCATCCTCGGCCACAGGCCCAGACAAAAGAGGGTGATGGTCGAATTCATGGTGGTCGATCGGCCATCCGCCCACAATGTAATCCTCGGCCGTCCCTCGCTGAACAAGCTCAAAGCGTGCATGTCCACGTACTATCTGGTGATGAAGTTCCCAACAGAGGACGGAGTCAGAGAGTGCCGAATGGATCAAGGGACATCAAGAAGATGGTACGCCACCGTGTTGAAGAATAGTCAGCGAGCTGAAAATAGCGCAGGTGAACGCCATAAAGGCTCGAGACATCGACTCTCTGAGCACAGGAGAACCAGCCGAAGAGCTGTTGCAAGTACCTGTGGTAGAAGATCATCCAGAAAAGACATTCCAGGTCGGCTCCCTGCTGCCCGAAAGTAAAAGAGAAGAGCTGATAGAGTTTTTGAGGCAGAATCTTGACATATTTGCATGGTCGGCCTCTGAAATGCCGAGAATTCCCAGAGAAGTGATCGAGCATCACCTCGCAGTCGACCCCCAATACAGACCGATCAGATAGAGGAAGAGGTGCTTTGCACCTGCCCGACAGTCTGTAATAGATGAGGAGGTCCAGAAATTATTAGTGGCCGGCTTCATCAGAGAGGTGGACTACCCAGACTGGCTCGCCAATGTAGTCATGGTGCCCAAGGTGAACAGGAAGTGACGAATTTGCATAGACTTCACGGATCTCAATAAGGCCTGCCCGAAGGACAGCTATCCATTGCCGCGCATTGACCAACTGATAGATGCCACAGCTGGGCATGAACTACTCCGCTTCCTCGATGTATACTCCGGGTACAACCAAATCAAGATGAGAAGAACGGACGAGGAGTGCACCTCCTTTGTCACCAATCAGGGGCTCTTCTGCTACATGGTCATGCCTTTTGGCCTAAAAAACGCAGGAGCCACCTACCAGAGGTTGGTGAATAAAATATTTAGGAGTCAGATCGGTCCAAACATGGAGGTATATGTCGACGACTTCCTTGTGAAAAGCCAGCAGGCCGACCATCATTTGGCCGACCTCGAAGAAACGTTCCAAATTCTCCGACGGCATAGCATGAAGTTGAATCCAACAAAGTGTGCTTTCGGAGTTGCATCCGACAAGTTCTTAGGCTTCATGGTCTCGCAGCGAGGAATTAAAGCCAACCCATCAAAGATCACGGCCATACTAAACATGGCCGCGCCGATGAAAACCAAGCAGGTGCAGGAGCTGAACGACCGAATTGTCGCCCTCGGCCGATTCATGTCCAAATTGGCCAAGCGCTGTCTCCCATTCTTTAAAATGCTGAAAGGGACGGGTAAATTTGAATGGACCGAGGAATGCCAGAAGGCTTTTGAAGATCTCAAGGCCTACTTATCCTCACCACCCCTGCTGGTAAAACCCAACCCCGGGGACGAGCTACAACTTTACCTAGGAGTCTCCGACCGGGCGGTAAGCGCTGTGCTACTCAAAGAAGAAGACAGGGTCCAACGGCCTATATACTACGTCAGCAAAGTGCTGTTGGACGCCGAGACCAGATACAAGCCGATCGAGAAGCTGGCGCTTGCTTTGGTCACAGCCGCGCGGAAGCTCCGACCGTACTTCCAAGCTTACCCCATTGCGGTGCTCACCAACACACCACTGAAGAAGGTATTGTCGAAACCCGATGTGTCCGGTCGGCTAATAAATTGGTCGGTAGAGCTCGGCGAGTTCGACATAAAGTACGTCCCCAGGACCGCCATCAAAGCACAGGCACTGGTGGACTTTATTGTCGAGAGTACACTACCAGAAGAAGAGCTGGCTGAACCTCAAACCATAAAGGCTCCCGAACCAGCCGAGGCCGCATGGACACTGCAAGTGGACGGATCATCCATGAATGGCCGAGCAGGGGCGGGCGTAATCTTAACGAGCCCGGAAGGATTCAAGGTCCGATCAGACATAAGGTTTGGATTCCACGCAACGAACAACGAAGCCGAGTACGAGGCCCTGCTGGCTGGACTCAGACTCGCAAAGGGCCTAGCCGTCCATCGGCTACTGGTCCAGGGCGACTCACAGCTGGTCGTTCGTCAGGTACAGGGAGAATATGAGGCCAGACAACCCGAGATGCAAAAGTACCTCGACAGGGTGAACTCGGCCATCACGGCCTTCTAGAGTGTCGAACTACACTATGTCGATCGCGAAGAGAACACCGAGGCAGACGAGCTGTCTAGGCTGTCCCTTGAAGACATCAACGCGATGGACTCTTCCGTATACATTGAATTCTTGGAACACGCCAGAAACTCCGTAGAAGAGGTTGCTCCGATCGGCGTTGTATCCAGCTGGTATGACGACATATACCAATACATCCAGACCGACGCACTACCAGAAGACAGGAAAGATGCTCGGCGTGTCCAAGCCAAGTCCAGGCAGTACACCATTCACAACGATGTGCTGTATAGGAGATCCTACACCATGCCATTACTTCGGTGCCTCAGGATAGACGAAGCCGAGCAGGTGATGAAAGAAGTCCACGAAGGTATCTGCGATCGGCACCAGGGAGGCCGGTCGCTGTTTCAGAAGATCCTCCGACAAGGCTATCATTGGCCAAAGATGCACGACGACTGCATTGAGCTAGTGCGTAAGTGCGACAAGTGCCAGTTCTACGCACTAGTACCTCATGCTTCAGCTGCCCCTTTGCAGCCGATCACAAGCCCTCTCCCCTTTGCCATCTGGGGCATGGACATCATGGGGCCCTTCCCCAAGGCAACATATCAACGGCAGTATATCATCGTAGCCATTGACTACTTCACAAAATTGATCGAAGTCGAGGCCGTGGCAAAAATTGACGCAATCAAAGTGGAACTTTTCTTCAGACACTCGATTGTCTACAGGTTCAGAGTGCACAGAGTACTGGTGACAGACAACGACACCCAGTTCGCAAGCGCATCATTCGCAAACTTCTGTGCGGAGTTCTGAATAGACCACAGATTCGGCTCGGTCGGCCACCCACAATCAAGTGGACAGACCGAAGCCACAAACAAAACAATACTGTATGGTCTGAAGAAAATGGTAGCAGACCAAAAAGAAAAATGGGTGGAATTGCTACCGAGCATTGTATGGTCGTACAGGACGACCAACCGAACACCAACCGGCAAAAAGCCCTTCATGCTCGCCTTCGGCACGGAGGCCGTTGTCCCCGTTGAGGTGTTTCACCCTACCTTTAGAATACTAAACTTCAATGAAGAGACCAACTCTGAAGATCTTCGGGCAAATCTGGACAACCTAGAAGATGTACGAGAATCAACAGCATTCCGCATGAGTGCGTACCAACAGACAACCGCACGTCACTATGATAAGACCGTCCAACCAAAGTAGTTCAGGGTCGGTGATCTAGTCCTTAGGAAAACAGCAGTCTCCGACCCCACGCATCAGGGAAAGATGTCCCAGAACTGGAAAGGGCCCTACCGCGTCCTCAGAACTGGACGGCCTGGATCGTATAAGCTGACCACCCTGGGCGATGAGGAAATTCTGAAGACTTGGCATGCCACCAACCTCCAAAAATATTATCAGTAAATGGCAACGTCCGTTACTGTCAATTTGTCTTTATAATCGGCCACTAAATCTCGGCCGAAGTATGAATTTTTAAATTTTTAGTAGTCTTAGTTGTATACCGGACCCCCTGAGGGCATTCGCTTAGTTTCTTTTAATACAAAACAGCACAAATATACTTCAGTCAACAACTTACAACAATTGTCTTTCATAGCCGTTCCTTCTGACCCAACCCATCTCAACCAGGCACGAGTCAGACATTGTCCCCGACGAATCTGCCTACCACGGTCCACAAGCAGACCATGGTAGCATGTAGACCATACTCGAATCTGCCTACCGTGGTCCACAAGTAGACCCTGGTAGCATGCAGACCATACTCGTATATTCCTACCACGGTCCACAAGCAGACCATGGTAGCACGCAGACTATACTCGAATCTGCCTACCACGGTCTACAAGCAGACCATGGTAACACACAGACTGATGAACACATTTTATGTGTAAATTTAGGGCATTAAATATACATCTCTTATTCTATTTATGATGCTTCTCGGGTATTTAATGTTGATTTTA
>CM053267.1:14430108-14472103 GCA_028583415.1 Protea cynaroides | reverse complement strand
GCTTCTTATCCCAAGCTCCCCTTGAAATATATTGCACAAGCTCGGAGCATATCTTCCAAAATTTGAATAGTTCGCTCCGACCGTCCGGTCCGGTCGAGGGTGAAAAGCTGTGCTGAACTTCAACCGTTCCCATAGCTTTCGTAATCCTTCCCCGAACTTTGATGTAAAATGGGGATCTCCGTCGGATACTATACTCTCTGAACGCCATGAAGTCGACTATATTATCCACATATAACTTGGCCGGTTTCTCCATGGTATACCGAGGTCCGACCGCAATGAATCGAATGTCTTGGTGAGTCGATCTACTATAACCCAAAATGCATCCACCGACCTTGGTGTTAAAGGTAGGCCAAGAACAAAATCCATGGTAATGCAATCCCACTTCCATGCAGGTTCTGGTAATGGCTGTAGCAAACCTGCGGGTCGCTGCCTTTCTGCTTTCACTTGTTGACAATTCAGACACTGGAACATGAAATGAGCTATATCCACTTTCATACCCCTCCATTAATATAATCTCCTTAAGTCGTGGTACATTTTGGTACTTCCTGGATGTACCGAATATGGAGTGTAATGAGCTTCAGTCATAACTCGATCTCTGATATCACAGTCTTCACTCTCAGGTATACATAACCGTCCATGATACCTGAGTACCTTGTCTGAATCCAACATAAAATCAGGATTGCTCGTACCTTTCTGTAAGTCTTCTTGCACTATCTTGAGATGAGGATCCTGTAGGATTGCTACCTTGACTTCATCAACTAGATCCGATGAGATCTTCAAAGCTGCGAACATCATGGTGAACTTATGAATTAAGCCTTGCTCAACTGGATCTTCTGCAGTCTCTATAATGTACTCTTCATCACCTTCGATTGAACTTGAAGCTGCGGCACATAATGCAGCAATTTTACTTGGTCCAGCCTTAGGTTACGATGCCCACTTTCTGCTTAAGGCGTCAGCCACAACATTTGCTTTACCCGGATGGTACTGGATGTCACAATCATAGTCTTTCAACAATTCCAGCCATCTCCTTTGCCTCATATTCAGATCCTTCTGAGTGAAAAGGTAGGTTAAGCTCTTGTGATCTGACTTAATCTGAAACTTCTCACCGTACAAGTAGTGTCTCCAAGTCTTGATTGCATGTATAACCTGCTGCTAACTCCAAATCATGCGTAGGATAGTTCTTCTCATGCTCCTTTATCCGTCTTGATGCGTAAGCAATCACTTGTTCTCCTTGCATCAATACACACCCAATACCCAACCCCGAAGCATCCGTATATAAAGTAAACGGTACGCTTGGTTCCGGGATGGTCAAGATAGGTGCGAGAGACTAGTCTTGACTTCAAAGTCTGAAAACACTTCTCACACTCATCTGTCCATATAAATTTCTCTCCCTTATTGGTCAATCTGGTGAGTGGAACAGCGATCCTGGAGTAATCTTCCACGAATCTTCTATAATAACCAGCCAACCCAAGGAAACTACGAATCTCCGCAACAGACTTTGGTGCTTCCCATCCTACTATAGCAGCTATCTTGCTTGGATCAACCTTGATACCGTCTTCGGGATACAACATGGCCCAAGAAAGACACTTCCTTCACCCAAAACTCACACTTCTTGAACTTAGCATAAAGCTTCTCTGTCTCGGGCCGTTGTAGGGCTGCCCTCAAGTGCGATGTATGAGTCTCCATGTCCTTAGAGTAGATCAATATGTCATCGATGAATACGATGACCGAAGTGTCCAACATATCATGAAATACTCGGTTCATCGGTTCCATAAACGACGCCGGAGCATTGGTCAACCCGAAAGACATAACTAGAAACTCATAATGCCCATACCTCGTTCGAAGCAGTCTTGAATGTCTCCGGCCTTGATCTTCAATTGGTGATACCCTAATCGGAGATCGATCTTTGAGAAAACCTTTGCACCCTGTAACTGGTCAAACAAATCATCGATCCTAGGCAAATGATACCGATTCTTGATCGTCAACTTGTTCAATTTACGGTATTCAATGCATAGCCTTACACTTCCGTCCTTCTTCTTAACAAATAAAACAGGTGCTCCCCAAGACGATATACTAGGTCGTATGAAGCCCTTATCCAACAATTCTTGTAACTGGGTCTTCAACTCCTTTAACTCGGTTGGGGCCATTCTGTATGGTGCTTTAGACACCGGCGCCGAACCTGGCATAAGATCTATTACAAATTCTGTAGCCCCGTCTAGTGGTAAACCCGGGAGATCTTCCGGAAATACATCCGGAAACTCTCGTACCACCTCTAGATCTTCCATCTTTGGCACCTCGGCAATGGATGTCGACTACGGATACCGATACCCCACTCCCCCTTTCTCCGGGCATCGCTTGGATTTTAGGGGCGGAGAGAATCAGCTTCCGCTTCCTAGATAGCTTGATCCCGAATGGCTATACTCCCTTCCCTCTTTGTCGAGAAGCACAAGCTTCCTTTCACCACATAATAGGACGGCTGAATGACGGCCTAGCCAATCCATTCCCAGGATGACATCAAAGTCTACCATCTCGAGTAGTACTAGGTTTGCTTCTAAGTCTCGGTCCTCAATACATACCGTACATGGTCCATAATAATCGGTCAAAGCCACTTCGACTCCTAGTGGAGAGTGAACTATCAAGCTTGGGTTCAGGTGCTTGATTGGTAACTCTATTCGCTTCCCAAAAGAAATTGAAACAAAGGAGTGCATGGCCCCAGAGTCAAATAGTACTCTGGCGGGTATACCAGCTACATTTACAATTCCTAGAATTTTCTATCATCCCTTAGTTCTATATGCGCATACACACAGATGATAAAGATAAGCCAAATAGTAAGGGATAAAGTCGTACCAGTGACCACATCAGGTGCACTGGCTCAGGGTTGCTTACGAGCGAGACTATGACATAGCAGACCCTATTCCTCCCAGGCCCCCTACCCCATGATTGTCCCCTTTTATTTTATTCTCTTTTGCATATGATCGTTATATAACGGGGTAACTGTCCGGTTTGTGGACTGTACCACTGTAGCACTATTCGTTTGATACTTGATTTCTTATTTAATGAAAGTTTCATGTTTCACCTATCTAGTGTGTGTGTACATGTTAAGTTTCATATTTAGAATAATACATTATTCTCTTTCTTAGTCCTGTCTCGGTATCAAACAATGCTTAGGGTGTGTTTGTATTACAATTTTTAATATTTCCTAACTCGGTTCATCGACTTAGTTAGGTGCAATATGGTTTGTTGGACGAGCCCGAGGGCTCGATACCAAGTTGTCACACCCCAATTCGATCCAACCGAATGGTGTGAGTGAACCGTCATTGAACCAACGGTTCACACTAGGATCTCAAATAGGCCGTGTCCACTCATACAAACCATTACACATAACCACAATGAGAATATAAATATACAAATGGAAGACTTTAAATAAAAAGAACTCGAGTATCTATTGATAACTTAAATAAATATCCAATTATCCAAATTCAAACACATAAAATAATATCATTACATCCCTTTAATCCAATCAAAAATAAGGAAATTAAATAAAGAAAAAAATCAAAGGTACACGCGAAAAGGGCACTCGCATGAAGCGTCATGCTCGTCCTCTCTCCTACCCGTACGTCCAACGCCGCAACATCACCATACACGGGAGCATTCATATAGTCGTCCACGGCCGTAACCTCTGCATCAACATCTAAAAACAATTATACGTACAAAGGGTGAGCTCACAACTTAGCTCGGTAAGACAATCGACAGGTTTCACAATATTATGCATGAGTAACAATCGGTTTATGTCCGTGGTCTGGTTTTAAGTTTGCAATGTGCTATAGAAAGGTTTAGTGGCCCCCGCACCTCTATACACGAGTGTGTGGCACCTCATGGTTCACACCCCCATTGGCCCACATGCACCCATCATGGAATAGTGATAGAGCTAAGATACCTACGTACCTCCTCTGATACTCTACCCATACCAGTACCTAAGCCCCTACTTAGTGTGAGGAGCGATCCCAGACCCATGCCCCACTCCACACACTAACGAAAACAATCACATGCTTAACAATCACATCCTAAGAATGCATGAACAGTAATAATAACTGAAATTAAAAGATGGCATGTGAATATGCACAAACATCACATCATATATAATCAGGTGGTTAACAACGATTTCTGTCCATTAATTATTAGATTTAGGTCAGATTCCCTTACCTGACGCTCGTTTGTTAGCTTGCTCCATGTCGCAAGATCCAAACGGGAAGTGACAAAGTCCTACAATATCATTAGGGTTTCATTAGAATAGTTTTCTTAGGGTTTCACGTTGGTCGAAAACCAACAAAGTCCAAAACCAGCCTTTCAGAACTGATCGGTTGCAGCATACCGGTTGCAGCTCTGTGAGCAAACTAGCAACCGGTATGGTCGACCGGTATGTCTCCGGAAGACCATACACTTGGTTTTTCGACTACCGTCGATCGATTTCCTTGGATTCTCAAGGTTTCTCCTATTCATCCTAAGTCTGAGCTTTGAGTTAGAGTTATCTCCAACTCATTCAAGTCTAGTTTTGATGAATATCATCTCGAAACTCGAATCTAGGGTTTGACGACAACTTAGGGTTTATTATCCAATTTAGGGTTTTAGATCAATACCTACTTTGCATGGTATTGATACACCCACACAACTATCCTAAAGTCATAGGGTAAGAGGAATGATTAAAACATACTGTTGACTAGCGTAACGTGAGCGTCGTCGAACGGTAATGGCGGCACCTCCTTCTTCTTCCTAGCTCTTTCTCCTTTCCAACCTCCTTCTCTTCTCTAGGGTTTATGAGAGATAATGGAAAGGATTTGAGGAGGTTTAAGGTGTATTTATAGGCTAGAATTATGGTTTAGTAACCCTATTAGGATTAGGAAGGTTCAGGCATTAAGGTTTAGGAAAATGGGACCCACAGAGATCCAATTCCGGATCTCCGCACTCAGCTGCGCAGAGCTGACTGGTCGACCGGTACCAAGACCGGTACCATCGACCGGTCAACATAAAATCATGTTGATTTGATCATCTTTGGTCTGATTTCGCACTGTTTGTCATACGCTCGTCCCGTCTGGCCCGGTGATGATCGGAAGACCTGCTACGACACAAAACCAAGGTTTAGACCGAGTTTACGGAGTGCGGGTCTTACACAGGTAGTCAACCATACACTTGATTATCAGTGTTTTGGGTCGTGTTTCATACCTGGTCTTGTGGTCCTTCTTCACACGGTCAATCCACTTGATCCAGCTATGATGGAAAGTCCTGGCACGACACGGTTAGACCGGGTTAGTAGAGTGCTGGTCTTACAATTCCCCCCTTTACATAAATTTTGTCCTCGAAATTTACATACCTTCCGAGTCAAATAGTTAAGGATATTGCTTTCGCATAGTGTTCTCTTCTTTCCATGTGATTTCATCTATTCTTAGCTTTTTCAGATAACTTTAACATAATAGATGTCGCGGTTGCGAAGACGTTGAACCTTTCGACAAGTGATCTCAAAAGGTACCACTTCAAACGTTAAATCTTCAGTCAAATCTGATGGATTTGTCGTTAATATGTGTTTTGAATCTCTGACGTACTTCTTCAGTTGTGAAACATGGAATACATCATTTAAACTAGACATCGATGGTGGTAGTGCTAACTGATACGCTACCTTTCCACGCCTTGCCAGAATCTCATAAGGTCCAATATATCTAGGACATAGCATTCCCTTCTGTCCAAACTGTAAGAACCGTATTCTAAAACCGGGTTTAAACCGTGGTTTTATATGATGACAGGTGTCCCAATCATAATCGGACCGGAAGGCGAAGCTGGGTGACGAACCACGCAAATTGCAGGTACGAGAACCACTCAAAATTGGTAAAAAACTCATACCAGTCTGACTATACCGGTCTGAGTCAGTCAGACTGGTATGGTGCAACCGGTATGGTATACCGGTCTGACTATACCGGTCTGAGTAAGCCAGACCGGTATGTGCGACCGATATACTTCTTTTCTATGGGAGACGGACTCCAGCGGGTCCCTCACTCCGAATGGAAACTTGGGAAGTTTCCAATCGTGGAAAACCTTCCCAAGAACGGCCCTCCTCTATTTATAGAGATGATCACACTCCATTGATCCATCTCAAACCCTAGCCGTCTGGAGAAGAGTTGAGAAGGAGCAAGGAGGAAGAGGCTGCCCAAGAAGGAGGTTTCCATTAGAGGAGCTCGCCGCCAATCGACGAACATCACCGGTAAGTGTTCTATAGTATTAGTAATACTAGGATGTCAGATCGGAGCCGCGAAGTGGCGCGACAATCCTAAACCCTAGATCTTTCTTCTTTCAAATCTGATCTGGATTGATACGGCGTTCTAGCCAAAATCAAAAGGCCATTAGGATGCTTGGACCTTAGCATGGGTTAAGAGAAACCCTAGAATACCTAGCCGATAATCGACAAAAAAGGGAGATCCGAGACCTTGCTCTCGGATCCAAACCACGGACTATACCGGTTGGACACAAGGTCCAGTGGTATGGGCCTGCGGTGTATATCGGAGGCACATACCGGCCTTACATATGTGCAACCGGTATATACCGCAACCGGTATACATACCAGTGGCACATACCGGTCTCACTCCCCTGAGACTGGTACCTGCGACCGGTATGGCTTCTGAGCCTTGTTTGCTTGGTCAGGCAAGGTTCTGACCAACTGTGACCTTAATAAATTAATTCTAACATATGAATATGATTGTGTAGGACCTGTAGACAACGTGAGAATACCCTGTGATGCAGAGCGGGATTATTATCACGCGTTAGGTAAGGGACAAGACCCAAACTCTAATTAATTAATTAACCAGTAAACCGTTGCAACTAAATTGTATATGAATTTCATTGCTTAATGTCTGTGCATTTCACATGCCATGTAGTTACTTCTCTTGTTACTATTATATGTTCATGCATTTTATATGCTAGGATTGTTGGATGTTAGGCATGTGTATGTTTTAGTTAGTGTGTGAAATGTGAAGGGGGGTGTGCCCTGGATATATCCACAACTAACATCGTTTTTGTATTGCTATCTACCTTAGCAGACTTGGTGCGAATAGGGTATCAGGGGGAGGACATGGGATTGTGGTTCTTCCTGCCTGCTAGACTCGAGCCCTATCTCTATATTGTAGGGAGCCGTGCTGGGGTAGGGCCAATGATACTGTATTGCCATTTAGGACTGGTTTGAAACGGAACCCACTTGCAAGCCCTTGCCAGTAGGGGTTTAGGTATTGGTAAGGTGTGGGGTATCAGGGGGAGGACGTGGGATTGTGGTTCTTCCCGCCCGCCGGACTCGAGTCCTATCTCCATATCGGAGTGAGTGACGTGGGGCAACAGCAGTAGTGTAGTAGATGCCTGACTGTTGGGTGTGCTCACACTCTCGTGCATGGAGGTGCGGTGGCCACCAAACCTTACCATAGCATATTAGCAAGTTATACCTGACCAAAATTGTAATGTTATCTCATGCATTTTGTATGTTGCATTGGTCTTGTACTTTACTGAGCTAAGTTGTGAGCTCACCCATATATATATATATATATATATATATATATTTCTTTTTATATGTATATAATCTTCATCCGGATGCGGGGGTAAATAGTTCATGACTTCGTGACGCCCCAACAGACGTACGATTGCCGCCATTGATACCCGGGCAAGTGGAGGACGAGCATGACGCATCATGCGAGTACTCCTTTGTGTTTTCCTTTAGAGGGGATTTTATTTTGAACAATACATTGTAATACTTTTATTATTTAAATTTGTGAATGGTGGAATAAGTTGAATAATTATTTTAATTTACCACATAGATCTCAGTTCATTTATTTATATTCCGCTGCTATGTATTAATCTCTGATTATGTTAGACTGCTTGGGAATGATTGGTTGACACGGTCTATTGAGATCCTGGTGTGAACCATGGTTTAGAGCCGGTTCACTCACACTTCTAGTTCAGCCAGAATTGGGGTGTGACAACTTGGTATTAGAGCCCTAGGCTCTGTCCAGCTAATCATTCTGCATCTAACTGTGTCTAATGAGCTGAGTTAGGAAAATTTAAAAGCTTTAATAAGAACACACCATAAGCTTGCTTGTTGCTTGAGACTTCAAAAAGATGCATAATATACTATTAATGGAAAAACAAATATAAGCACTGAATTATTAAGAGAAACAAATAATCATTTCATAAATTTTTTTTAATACAAGTGAACAACAGAGTACAGTCCACAAGTCGGACAGTTACTCTAGTAACAAAATAGACCACATGAAAATAAAATAAAAACTACATCTGACTATGGTGGTGTAGCGGGCCTGGATGGTACCGGGTCTGCAATATCATAGTCCCGCTCGTACACCTCTCTGAGCCAATGAACCTGGTCCTGCGTGACCCGTAGGCTACGAGCTGGACACCGCAACTCCTGACCCATCTCTCGCTGAGAATCCATGAGCCCTCTCTGGGTATCTAGGATACCTCTCTGAGTATCTCTGATCTCCATAAGCATGCTCATCACTGGGTCTGAAGGGGGATGAGATGGTCCAGCAACTGGAGAAGGCCTAGAAGGTCCTGCAACTAGAGAATGCTAGGGTGCGGTCTTTGGGATGTCCTCCATGTGTGCATCCCCATCATCCCCCATCTCGGCTGCCTCTGCTGCTGCTGCTACTGCAAGGGCCGCATGGTTCCTAGGTTTAGGAGAGGACGAGCCTGTAACTCCTCGTTACTGAGCACTAGATCGTCCATCTGCATCTTATAGATGGCCTTAACATCTATATCAGAACTCATGGTAATCTCCACAGCTACCTCACCCTGCATATCCACACCCGTGACGCCGCAAAGAAAGCTGTGATCAACCTACCATATGAGAGATTGCCCGTCACACCAGCCGCATAGATCATAACCCGAATAAGTAAGTAAGGCAAACAAACCCGGTGCCTGGTGGCCACACAGTAGGTGAGGTACTGGGTCAACTGGGATAATTCTCCATAGTGCCCACTCTGGGGAACAATGTTATGTTGTATGATCCAGTAGAATAGGCGAGGCTAAGGACGTAGGTTCGAAGCCAACATGACTCTACCTGGTAATAAGATCTGCTCTGCTATGGCTGCCCTCATGTCCTCAGAAATATATCCTTTGGCTCTGGGTGGACAGTAGATGAGTTCCCCATCGTCACGAATCTCCAGAAGTGCAGCTAGTTTGGCTTCGTTAAATGAAATCATCACCCCTTTCACATAGCTGGTGATGCAAAGGTCTCTGGCATGCTCCCAGTCATTGAGGTCACCTTCTACCTCCAAGTTGGCAAAGAACAACTTCACCAAGCTAGGACGGGTAGTCTCTCTATACTGGATGAGGGGTAACCAACCTATTGCCCCAAAAGCCGCCTCAACATCGAAGTGGTGAAGATTCTCCAGGTTAACAAAATGGCCTACTTCGATACGCTTTGCTCGAAACCATGCTAGGCGTGAAGCGGCCGCCTCCGACCGAAAGTACCTCTCATCATACAGGACAGATGGGGGGTGTGGCCTGTTCATACCAGGCATAAATGATCATTTCCCCTCTCCACGGCGTCTAGACATAGTGAATCTGTTAAACAAAGAACAAGAGTTAGTTAGAGACAAATTCAGAAAAATTTCGACAATGTAACAATAGAAAATGGTGGAAAAGCCTAAAAACACACCCAATATGAATGGAATAACTTATTGTGATAGTACAATGCTAGCATAGGTCAAACAATTTCATCAAAGCAAAGAAGTAGAGGCATACCAACAAAGGTATAAGGAGTTATTCTTTTTTGCTCCAACCAGTATGCAGGAGGAGGAAACAAAGACTCGTCGTTTCACTATGGGTCTTCGGGGTGTTATCAGAGAGCATGTGTTGGGTTGAGGGTTGAACATATATAATGAAGCTGTACAGGTGGCTCGAGTCATCGAGGCCAGTCAGAGAGAAAGTTTCTTCGCACAAAATAGGGGTCTGAAGAGGCCTAATCTTGAGTCCCAAGGTGGAAGAAACAATAGGCCATACCGTCCATTTAGGCCACCAATTAGCACAGTGCCTCCCAGACCGGCTCTTGCAATGACACCACAGGAAATGGGGCCGAACCCTAATGTAAAGTGTTTCAATTGCCAACAGGTGGGGCATTATGTCAGAACATGCCCACAACCAAAAAGGGAGCAGCAGCAAGGCAAGGTATATGCTGTTACTACGGAAAAGGCAGCCACATCACCAGATGTGGTTACAGGTATGATTTTATACTTACTCCTTAACTATTGCATTAATTGTTTGTGCATTTGAAACTAAGGGAGAATTTGAAAAACCTCAGGTACAGTAAATATAGAAGTATTACCCGCCAGAGTCCTGTTTGACTCGGGGGCCACCCATTCCTTTGTGTCAGTGTCATTCGGAAAAGGACTAGATCAACCCGTGAAGACTCTACAACCAAGTCTGTTAGTTCGGTCTCCCATGGGAATGGAGGTAGTATTAGAAGAATATTATGGTCCTTGCCCAGTGCTTATTGAAGGACGAGAGTTGGAAGCCAATCTAGTCCAGCTGGAGATATCAGATTTCGTTGTCATTATTGGCATGGACTGGTTATCTAAAAATTCAGCAAACCTATTATGTGCTGAGAAGAAGTTGGTGTTCAAGGACAGTGAAGGGTCAGAGTTTAACTTTAAAGGGGCTAGGCTGCCTAGAAAGAGAAAGCTTATACTCTCAGCCCTAAAAGCAAAGAAGTGTTTAGAGAAAGGGGGGGTAGGATACCTCGTATCAGTGGTGGATATGACTTATCCACCGCTGACTTGCCAAAAATGGAGGACATCAAAGTGTACGGGAATTTCCTAATGTATTTCCAGAAGACCTACCCAGGTTGCCACTAGACAGAGCTACTAAGTTTGTGATAGACCTCCTATCAGGGGTAGCACCTGTATCTAAAGCACCTAACAGGATGACTCCTACCGAGTTGAAAGAGTTAAAAACTCAGCTGCAAGAACTGTTAGGCAAGGGATTTATAAGGCCTAGTATCTCACCTTGGGGAGCACCTGTGCTCTTTGTCAAGAAAAAGGATGGTAGCATACGTCTTTGTATGGACTATCGAGAATTAAACAAGCTCACTATCAAGAACAGGTACCCACTACCAAGAATAGATGATTTGTTTGATCAATTACAAGGTTCGAGTGTATTCTCGAAGATTGATCGGAGGTCAGGGGTATAATCAACTCAAGATTAAGGAGGTAGACATCCCCAAGACAGCTTTCAGGACGCGGTATGGACACTATGTGTTCCTTGTGATGTCCTTTGGGTTGACTAATGCACCTGCATCATTTATGGAGCTAATGAACTGAGTATTCCATGACATGTTGGATACATTGGTTATCGTGTTCATCGATGATATTTTAGTATACTCCAAGGACCAAGAGACACATGCAGTGCATCTAAGAGCAGCATTACAAAGATTGAGGAGAGAGAAGCTTTATGCAAAATTCAAGAAGTGTGAATTCTGGTTAGATGAAGTGGCCTTCCTTGGTCACGTGGTGTCTGTTGAAGGAATCAAGGTCGATCCCAGTAAAATTTCTGCCATAGTAGGAAGGGAGGCGTTGAAGACAGTTACTGAAATTCGTAGTTTCCTGGGCTTAGCTGGATACTATAGAAGGTTTATGGAGGATTATTCCAAGATTGCTGTTCCACTCACCAGGTTGACCAAAAAGGGGGAAAAGTTCATATGGACTGAAGAATGTGAGAAATGCTTCCAGACGTTGAAGTCAAGACTGGTATCAACACCTATATTGACTATTCCAGCTTCAGACCATCCATTCACACTACATACAGATGCTTCAGGTTTGGGACTGGGTTGTGTACTGATGCAAGGAGAATAGGTGATAGCCTATGCCTCAAGATAGTTGAAAGAGCATGAGAAGAACTACCCTACACATGACCTAGAATTGGCAACGGTCATTCATGCTATCAAGACTTGGAGGCATTACCTGTATGGTGAGAAATTTCAGATTAAGTCTGATCACAAAAGCCTGACATATTTGTTCACCCAAAAGGACCTGAACATGAGGCAGAGGAGGTGGTTAGAATTACTCAAGGACTACGACTGTGACATTCAGTATCATCTTGGTAAAGCTAACATTGTAGCTGATGCACTGAGCAGGAAATGGGCATCGAACCCTGAAGCAGGACCAAGTACAAATGCAGCATTGTGTGCTGCTGTTTCTGGCTCATCAGAGGATGAAGAACAACTCTTAATAAAGTCAGCAGATGATCCTATTGAACAAGGGTTGATACACCAGTTCACCCTTATGTTTGCAGCATTGAAGATTTTGCCATACCTGAAGGAAGAAATAAAAGCAGCAGTCCTACAGGACCCATACCTCAGGACAGTTCAAGAAGATTTGGAAAAGGGTCGAGCCAACCCTGATTTCACCTTGGATGGAGACAAGGTACTCAAATATCATGGGCGTTTATCTGTACCCGAGAATGAAGATCTGGAAATCCAAAACCAAATCATGTTGGAAGCTCACTTTACTCCATATTCAGTACATCCTGGGAGCACCAAGATGTACCATGATCTAAAGTGTTTATACTGGTAGAGGGGTATGAAAGCAGATGTGGCCCGGTATGTGTTTCAATGTTTAAACTACCAGCAAGTCAAAGCAGAAAGACAGAGGCTTGCAGGATTATTTCAACCGTTACCTAAGCTGACATGGAAATGGGATTGTATTACCATGGATTTTGTCACTGGTCTACCTGAGTCCAAGGTCAGTGAATGCTGTTTGGGTAGTTGTAGATCGCCTTACCAAGACCGCTAGATTTATCCCAGTCAGACCGCAATACACCATGGACAAGTTGGCAAGATTGTATGTAGACAATATAGTCAGACTGCATGGTGTCCCAGAGAGCATAGTATCTGATAAAGATCCACGCTTCACATCGAAGTTCTGGGAGGGGCTACAGAAGGCAATGGGGATGAAACTAAAGTTCAGTACAGCCTTCCACTCTCAAACGGATGGTCAGTCAGAGAGGACCATCCAGATCCTAGAAGATATGCTTCGCACTGTGCTATCGACTTTAAGGGGGCTTGGGATGAGAAGCTTTCCGTCATTGAGTTTGCCTACAACAACAGCTACCAGTCTACGATCCAGATGGCCCCGTATGTGGTCTTGTATGGCAAGAAATGTCGGACACCATTATTATGGGACGAAGTTGGAGAAAGAAGGATCGTCAGACCAGAATTTGTGGAAGAAACCTGCAAGGCAGTAGATCAAATCAAGAACCGAGTAAAGACAGCTCAGGTGCGTCAAAAGCACTATGCTGACAACACGCGACGAGACCTTGAATTCATGATTGGTGATAAAGTTTTCTTGAAGGTGTCACCAGTAAGAGGACTGAAGCGGTTCGACAGAAAAGGAAAACTGTGTCCTAGATATGTGGGACCATATGAAATTCTGTCCCGATGCGGTAAAGTGGCCTATCAACTTGCATTGCCACCAGCGATGTCTAGGGTCCACAACGTCTTTTACGTGTCCTTACTAAAGAAGTACGTGAGAGACCCTTCGCACATTCTTGTTGCAGACCCCCCAGATTTGACAGAAGACTTAACCTTCGAGGTGGTGCCAATCCAGCCCATTAGTAAAAAGGTACAACAGCTTCGAAGGCGAGCTATCCACTATGTCAAGGTAGTTTGGAAAAGTCAGGACGTAGAAGAAATTACTTGGGAGGAGGAGGATGCCATGCGACAAGAATACCCCCATCTTTTCGACTCTGAAGGTACGTATAATTTTGGGGACGAAATTTCTTTTAAGGGAGGGGGAATTGTGAGACTTACATGCAAATTTCGACGATGAAATTTCTTTTAAGGGTGGTAGAGTTGTAAGAACCGTGTTCTAAAATTGGGTCTAAATCATGGTTTTATATGATGACAGGTGTCCCAATCATAACCGGACCGAAAGGCGAAGCCGGGTGACGAACCACGCAAATTGCAGGTACGAGAACCACTCAAAATTGGTAAAAAACTCATACCGGTCTGACTATACCGGTCTGAGTCAGTCAGACCGGTATGGTATACCGGTCTGACTATACCGGTCTAAGTCAGTCAGACCGGTATGTGCGACCGGTATACTTCTTTTCTGCGAAAGACGGACTCCAGCGGGTCCCTCACTCTGAATGAAAACTTGGGAAGTCTCCAATCATGGAAAACCTTCCCAAGAACGGCCCTCCTCTATTTATAGAGATGATCGCACTCCATTGATCCTTCTCAAACCCTAGCCGTCTGGGGAAGAGTTGAGAAGGAACAAGGAGGAAGAGGCTGCCCAGGAAGGAAGTTTCCATTGGAGGAGCTCACCGCCAACCGACGAACATTGTCGGTAAGTGCTCTATACTATTAGTAATACTAGGATGTCAGATCGGAGCCACGAAGCGGCGCGACAATCCTAAACCCTAGATCTTTCTTCTTTCAAACTTGATCTGGTTTGATACGGCGTTCTACCCGAAATCAGAAGGCCATTAGGATGCTTGGACCTTAGCGAGGGTTAGGAGAAACTCTAGAAAACCTAGCCGATAATTGACAAGGAAGGGAGATCCGAGACCTTGCTCTCGGATCCAAACCACGGACTATACCAGTTGGACACAAGGTCTGGCGGTATGGGCCTATGGTGTATACTGGAGGCACATACCGGTCTCACATATGTGCAACCGGTATATACCACAACCGGTATACATACCGGTGGCACATACCGGTCTCACTCCCCTGAGACCGGTACCTGCAACCGGTATGGCTTCCGAGCCTTGTTTGCTTGGTCAGGCAAGGTTCTAACCAATTGTGACCTTAATAAATTAATTCTAACCTATGAATATGATTGTGTAGGACCTGTAGACAATGTGAGAATACCCTATGACACAGAGCGGGATTGTTATCATGTGTCAGGTAAGGGACAAGACCCAAACTCTAATTAATTAATTAACCAGTAAACCTTTGCAACTAAATTGTATATGAATTTCATTGCTTGATGTCTGTGCATTTCACATGCCATGTAGTTACTTCTTTTGTTATTATTATCTGTTCATGCATTTCATATGCTAGGATTATTGGATGTTAGGCATGTGTATGTTTTAGTTAGTGTATGGAATGTGAAGGGGGGTGTGCCCTGGATATATCCACAACTAACACCTTTTTCGTATCGCCATCTACCTTAGCAAACTTGGTGCAAATAGGGTATCACGGGGAGGACGTGGGATTGTGGTTCTTCCTGCCCGCTAGACTCGAGCCCTATCTCTATGTCACAGGGAGCCATGCTGGGGTAGGGCCATTGATACTGCATTGTCATTTAGGCCTGGTTAGAAACCGAACCCACTTGCAAGCCCTTGCCAGTAGAGGTTTAGGTATTAGTACGATGTGGGGTATCAGGGGGAGGATGTGAGATTGTGGTTCTTTCTGCCTGCCAGACTCGAGTCCTATCTCTATACCGAAGTGAGTGTTGTGGGGCAATAGCAGTAGTGTGGTAGGTGCCTGACTGTTGGGTGTGCTCACACTCTCGTGCATGGAGGTGTGGTGGCCGCCAAACCTTACCATAGCATATTTGCAAATTATACCTGACCCAAATTGTAATGTTATCTCATGCATTTTGTATGTTGCATTGGTCTTGTACTTTACTGAGCTAAGTTGTGAGCTCACCCAAATATATATATATATTTCTTTTCAGATCTGGATGCAGGGTACATAGTTGATGACTTCGTAACTGCCCCAGCGTATGGTACAGTTGCTGCCATTGATACCCAAGCAGTGGAGGACGAGCATGACGCATCATGCGAGTGCTCCTTTTGTGTTTTCCTTTAGAGGGGATTTTATTTTGAACAATACATTGTAATACTTTTATTATTTAAATTTGTGAATGGTGGAATAAGTTGAATAATTATTTTAATTTACCACATAGATCTCAGTTCATTTATTTATATTCCGCTGCTATGTATTAATCTCTTATTATGTTAGACTGCTTGGGAATGATTGGTTGACACGGTCTATTGAGATCCTGGTGTGAACCGTGGTTTAGAGCCGGTTCACTCACACTTCTAGTTCAGCTGGAATTGGGGTGTGACACAAACTGTTTTAGACCACGCATAGGAGATATCTTCAAAAATACCTTATCACCTGTGGTGAATTCAAGATCTCGGCATCGATTATCTACATATTGCTTCTGACGGTTCTGAGCTATTTAGACACTTTCCTTGATTATGTCTACTACTCGACAAGTCTCTTTCACAAATTTTGGTCCAACAACTCTCCATTCTCCAACTTGATTCCAAAATAAGGGAGTTCGACACTTACTACCATACAGTGCTTCATAGGGCGACATCTGTATCGTAGCTTGATAGCTGTTGTTATAAGCGAACTCGATCAATTGTAATTTCTCATCCCATGATCTTTTGAAATCAATTACACAAGCTCGGAGCATGTCTTCTAAAATCTGAATGGTGCGCTCTGACTGTCCATCGGTCTAAGGGTGAAATGTTGTACTAAATTTCAGCGTGTAAACATAGCCTTCTGTAATCCTTCCCAAAACTTTGAGGTAAAGCGAGGGTCTCTATCGGACATGATGCTTTCAGGTACACCATTCAGTTTGACCATATTATCCACATACAGCTTAGCTAGCCTCTTTAGTGTATACTAAGGTCATATAGCTATAATCCGAGCTGTCTTAGTCAAATGATCTACAATTACCCAGACTGCGTCAACTACTCTGGGAGTCAATGGTAATCCTGTGATGAAGTCTATAGTAATGCAGTTTCATTTCCAAGCTGGTTCAGGTAATGGTTGTAACAAACCTGCAGGCCTTTGCTCTTCAGCCTTTACCCACTGACAATTTAGGCATTGCGATACATATTTAGCTACATCCGCTTTCATTCCCCTCCACCAATATAGTTTCTTCAGATCATGATACATTTTTGTACTCCCGGGATGTACCGAATAAGCAGTAGTGTGAGCTTCCTTCATTAATCTGTGTCTAATATCTAAGTCTTCACTTTCAGGGACACATATTCTCCCATTGTATCATAGTACCCTTTCAAGGTCCAAGGTGAAGTTAGGAGTAGTCCTACCTTTTTCAAGGTCTTCTTGCATTGTTCTTACTTAGGGGTTTGATTGAATAGCTACTTTCACTTCGTCTATCAGATTAGGTACAATCTTCATTGTAGCAAACATGTTTGAAAATCGATGAATAAACCCTAGGTCGATCGATTCACCAGGTTTATTGATCACAAACTACTCACTACCACAATTGAATACTTTTCCTGTGACACACATTGCAGTATTTGTGCTAGCTTCTTCTTGTGACTTTGTCATTGCTTTTCTACTTAGTGCATCAGCCACTACATTAGCCTTTCCTGGGTGATATTGGATCTCGCAATCGTAATCCTTTAGCAACTCCAGCCATCTTCTCTATCTCATGTTCAACTCTTTCTGATTGAAAAGTTGAGTAGGACTCTTATGATCTGATTTAATCTGAAATTTCTCTCCATACAAATAATGTCTCCATATCTTGACGGCATGTACCACCACTGCTAATTCCAAATCATGAATGGGGTAATTCTTCTCGTGTATCTTTAATTGTCTAAAAGCATAAGCAATTACTTGCTCTCCTTGCATGAGCACACATCCCAAACCTAACCCAGACGTGTCGGTGTACAAGATAAATGGTTCTCCTGGTACCGGTATGGTCAAGATAGGAGCTAATATCAGTCCTGCCTTCAGTGTTTGGAAACACTCCTCACATTTGTCGATCCAAACAAACTTTTCTCCTTTTTTGGTCAGACTGGTGAGAGGTACGGTGATTTTGGAGTAATCTTCCATGAATCGTCGATAATACCCCGCTAAACCTAAGAAACTTCTAATTTCTGCAACATTCTTAGGTGCTTCCCATTTCACAATGGCTTCAATCTTGCTAGGATCCACTTTAATTCCTTCAGCTGATACAACATGGCCTAAGAAAGAGACTTCACTTAGCCAGAACTCACACTTAGTAAATTTAGCGTAAAGCTTTTCTGTTCTTAGACATTGCAGAGCAGCTCTAAGATTTGTGATATGAGTTTCTTTGTCCTTGGAGTAGACTAAGATGTCGTCAATAAATACGATGACAGATGTATTCAGCCTATCGTGGAATACTCGATTCATGAGTTCCATGAAAGTTACATGTGCATTAGTCAATCCGAAAGACATAACTAGGAATTCATAATGTTCATACCTTGTTCTGAATGCTATCTTCAGAATATCACCTTCCTTGATCTTTAACTAATGGTATCCTGATCGGAGATCAATCTTGGAGAACACTTTGGCACCTTGCAACTGGTGTAATAAGTCATCGATCTGAGGCAACGGATATCGATTCTTGATCGTGAGCTTGTTCAGTTCTTGGTAATCTATACAAAGTCGAACACTACCGTCCTTATTTTTCATGAACAGTACTGGGTCGAATATAACCCTTGTCCAGCAAATCCTGTAATTGTACCGTCAATTCCTTCAATTCAGTAGGAGCCATTCGATAGGGTGCCTTAGATACTGGTGTAGCTCTTGGTATAAGGTCTATAACAAACTCTGTGGCTCGATCAGGTGGTAATCCTGGTAATTCTTCAGAAAATACATCCAGAAATTTACGCACAACTTCAATATCTTTCATTCGTGGTGCTTCCTTGGTTAGGTCGACCATGGATACTAGGTACCCAATTCCTCCTTTCTCGAGGCATCTCTTAGCCTTTAATGCAGAAAGAATGAGTTTTCGTTTACGGAGAAATTTGGTTCCCGCAAAACTAAACTCTGCGCCTTCCTTGTCTTTATATGATATCTTCTTCTCAGCAAAACAAACTTGCTAAATGCTGGGATAACTAGTCCATCCTTAAGATGATGTCAAAGTCTGCCATCTCAAGTTGCATCAGGTTGGCATCCAAACTTCGTCCATTTATAAGAACTAGACATGGTCCATAACCTTGATCTAATTCCGCTTATAATCCCATAGGTGACCGTACTAGTAGCTTGTAGTCTAACGGTCTGAGGGGTATATTTAACTTCTTTTCAAAAGACACTAATACAAATGAGAGTAAGGCTTCAGAGTCAAAGAGTACTCTGACGGGTATGCCATTAATAGGTACGATACCTGTGATTTTTTTTCTTAAATTAATCTATATGCTCACACAAAACATTACACACAAAAGGTTGAATCATACATGTGACCACATCAGGAGATTCAGCAGCATCCTTAGAAGTGATTGCATAAACCTTTCCTTGCTGTAGCTACTTCCTTGACTTAAGATAATCTCTTGAATAATGTCCTACTTGATCACAGTTGTAGCACTTAATGTCAGCATTTCCTTGCTTTAATTTAGATTGGGCCGTCAGAGTAGTCTTGGCTGCAGCATTGAAGCCTTGGGTGTGGAAGGATTTAAATGTCTTGGAGTTCCCTCCGTTGAATGAGTTTCCATTCAGCCTCTTTATACCCCTGCTTTGAGAAAAGTAACTCTCTCTTTGACTAGACTCCAAAACTCATGCTATCTGTACAGCTTCATTGTATATTTTCTTTTCCAGCCCGAAAACATGCTCTCGAATGCTTTCCCCTAAGTCCCATAACGAACCTTCGAATTTTGGTATCTTCTTCCTGCATGCTAGAGGGAGCAAAGAAGAACATCTCTTCATAACGCTGCTGATAAGCGTCCACAGCCATTTGTCCCTGGTACAGACTCAAGAACTCCTTTTCCATTTGATCTTTGAAACTCCTGGGGAAATACTTCTCGAAGAAGGCTTCTTTGAAGATAGCCCAGGTTAATTGGATGTGCTTTGTCAATGATAACTCCGAGTAGACTTCCACCAATGATGTGCATCACCTTTCAACATAAATGTGGCACATAATACTTTCTCTTCTTCGCTGATAGTCATCATCATAAAGTTTCTCTCCATCTCGTCGATCCAGTGGGCTGGCCACAGAGGATCCGATGGCTTACCAGTGAATTCCCTCGGTTTCATCTTTAGAAAACACTCGATCAGTCTGGAGTGATCAAGCTGATACTATGCATAAGCTCCATACATGGGCGGTTGGTACTAATAATTACCTTGGTTGTACCCACCTTGCGGTGCTTCAGGGTTCTGCACTTGAGTTTGCACAACTAGTGTTTGCGGTGCTTGGGGTACCGTGTTGTTCATAGCAGACACTTGGGGCATAGTACTAGCTTGCCCTATAGGTATAAGTGTGGTGTTTGCAGCTCAGGAAGCAATTCCCATGGCAGCTTGCGTGTTCACTTGCATTTGTTGCACTTGCTGTACTTGTTGTGCTAAATTCATCACTGCAGTAGCCAAATCTGTAGGTGGTGCAAGTAAATTAGTTGGGTTAGCCTGGGTGTGAACATCCTGAGGCACAACATTTTGATTTCCAGGAAATATTTTGTTAGTCCCACAGTGGAAGAAGAGAGAAGAAACAAATTATGAAGCCAATAACTCTAACAGAATAAAAAACAGACAGTAGTTAATCGTACGATCGATGTCGAATGGTCGCATATAGCGCGACCATCGATTTCGACCATACGAACCCTGGCAACTCACCAAGACCCTATGGTCGATCATACCGTCGATTGGTACGGTCTGTTGTTTTGGTCGAATTGTGCAACCGTACGATTTAGATATCAGGTTTTAAACCAGTTTTTCGAGATTTCCCTCTCATTCCTCATTCTTTCTCCTACGGTCTCAATTCAGCTCGCCATCACTTGGTTGCTACAGTGTCATCCATACAAACTAGGTGATCTCTCCATCGATCAACAATCTTTATTACATTTCCCAAGGTATGTTGTTTAATCTTTCTTCCTTTTCAAGCTTTCATACCTACGTGTTCGTCATATTTAGAGTTTTTTTTCAAATTAACGTCTATTTGACCGTAAAAATTTGATTTTTATTGGGGGTTCTTGCTATTGACAACCCAATGGATGAAAGCCTCCAAGAAAATTTGAGTTTCATCGGTTGGTTTGATTAACATTTGAAATTTTCCATTTGACCTAGAAATTGGGGGTTTTCCCAATTTCAAGATTTTGCCAAATTCAATCTACCTAGTTGAAATTTTCGATTGAATGAGCCTTGCAGGATGGTTTGTGACCTATGTAAGTCCTTATGCTTCAGTGTTTGGGTAAAAAATGAGGCTTTTCCCATTTTACGTGTTTATGTTACCCAAATTTTAAATTTCTCTAACTTGTTTTTCTTATTCTCTTTTCTTGCAGTTATCATGGTTCGCACTAAGGTTCCTCGAGTTCATGACCAGCGTCACTTCCGATCCATCGAAGCAGAGGTTCAATATCCATGGTTTCAGCAGAAAAAGGTGGAAGGGGGTCGGTGTGTTAACCTAGCCCATTTAGCCATATTTGATGTAGAAAGGGCATTTGGTGATATGGGTTGGCTACCCATAATCTTGTATGAGGCTTGCACCTTCCCAGACCTAGTAAAGCAGTTCTATTGCCACTTACAGGTCGAGGGTGATCTAGAGGATATGGACAGGGGTAGAGAGCTTCGGATCACCAGTTGGGTGAAAGGGGTTCCTATCTCTTTCAACTGTCAGGAGTTGACTGATCTCTTAGGCATTTCCAATGATGGGCCGTTGGTTTACTAAGCACCAAAGAAGCCTCAGTTTCTATCCACTTCTATGGGGGTAGAGATATGCAATCAGATTCTTCATGATAACCGTTGGGAGATGAAGGCCGTCAACCTGCGTTCGGAGCTACGGGTATATTGTAAGATCATTCATCATGATCTGATTCCTCAAGGTGGACACTACAACATGGTCTCCCAGTTGACTCAGTACCTATTTTACTGTATATGCACCAGAGCCTGCCTGTTTACCATACATTATTATTCAGACTATGCACAGGGCTACTTTGTCTGATTCGCAAGGTAACCTACCCTATGGACAGTTGATCTCCACTCTGTTGACTCACCTCCAGGTGAATTTGGAAGATGAGAGGATCTATGAAGACACTTTCTTCGCTGATCTGGATTGGGATGCCATCTGCAGGATGGGGATGAGAGAGGTACAGGTCAACGATGATGAGAGAAATGCCATGAGACTTCCTCTCACTCGGGTGGCGACAGGAGCGGCAGCAGCAGAGGCAGACAAGAGTGATGATGAGGAGGATGATGATCGGATGTACATGGATGTAGATGCCATACCTCCTCCATCATCACAGCGTTCTACTGGAGCTGGCCCTTCTAGGACTTCTCACTTGGCTGGTCCTTCACAAGGACCATCAGATGACATGATAGCATTACTGCATGAGATTCGGGACCCCTAGCGTGCTACGGATTAGAGGGTAGGAGAGATCCTAGACGCTCAACGCTTTACAGACCAGCTGGTAGCAGATCTAGTAGCTAGTCTCCGAACGACCCAGACTCAGGTAGCCTGGCTCACGAGAGTGTATGAAGAAGACTATGATCGAGACTGGGAGGCACCTCCTCCTCTAACGCCCCCAGCTCCATGATTGCTTCTTTTTCTTTCTCTCATTATACTATAGAGTAACTGGATTGTGGACCGTACTCTGGTTTGGATATACATTTTTTTCATTTTCGTTTTGGCATTGTGGACCGTACTCTGGTTTGGATATACATTTTTTTCATTTTCGTTTTGGCATATATATATATATATATATAATTTGTTTCTCTTTTAGTTATGTGCATTATTCTCTTTCTTAGTTTATGTCTCAATCAACAAGATGCTTATGGTTTGTTTGTATTACAATTTTTATTTTCCTAACTCAGTTCATGACTCGCATGGAAGTAGTTAGATCAATGGGTAGAACCTGAGAGAGCTTTGATACCAAGTTGTCACATCCTAATTCTGGACTAACCAGAATAGTGCGATGAACCGTCAATAAACCAACAGTTCAACCAGGATCTCGTTTAGGTAGTACCCACCATATCAAACCACACACATTCCATGGTAATAATGAGAGATAATAAACAAATAAACGAAAGTTTTTATAATTAATGAACTGAGTATCTAACTGTGATAAATAAATATTTAATCCAGTTATCTCCAAGTAACTCAAGACATAAAAGTAAAATAATCAATTACATGTCCGGTAATCAAAATATAACTAAACTAATCAAAGAAGCATTGATTGCACTCGCATAAAGGATCATGCACATCTTCAACAGCTTCTATGTCCATAGCCGCCATGTGTTCATACGACAGTGCATTCATGTACTCTTCTACAGTAGGACCTGCATCATCAACTAAACATATTCAACGTAGAAAAGGTGAGCACACATCACGACTTAGTGAGCAAAACAAAACAATGCAACAAACATATGCATGTATTCAATTCATATCTTTGGTCTGATTTTTAAGTTTGCAATGTGCTATTGAAAAGTTTGGTGGCCACTGCACCTCTATACACAGGTGTGTAAGCCCACCCAATGGATCAAACACCATTATTGTCCACATCCACCCCACCATGGAATAGAGATAAAGCTAAAGTGTCTGGATCACACACTGCCAACACTTTCCCTGATGCCCTACCTATACCAACACGTAAGTCCCTATTGGTGAGGGCTTGTAAACTGGGCTCACAACTAACCAATCCTAAATGTCATCCAGTGTATCCAAGGCCTCACCTGAGCATCCCTCAATACATCCATAGAGATAGTACTAAGGCCCCCCAATAGAGTCAAAGACCACACGGTTCGAGACCACCTCCCCTGATGCCCTATGTCATGATAGTTATGCTAAGGTAATGGCGATACGACGTTGTGAATGGACAAGACTTGAGTAAAGATAGAACTAGAGTCTGGTGACCAGGTCAGAGACCACAATGTCACATCCTCCCCTTGATGCCCCACTCGCATCCAACATACTAACCACACACACACAATCACATGCCTATTCCAATCATCATCAATCAACATGGTAGCAAATAGAAAGAAGTAAATATGCCTGAGCAGTAATAACAGTAATATTAGATGACATGTGAGATGCATATTACAAGCATACAAGCATATAATCAATCATGGCATTGGACTCAATAAAATAATAGTTTATTATTATCCAATTAATTTAGGTCTTGTTCCCTCACCTGTTAGCAAAGCTCGATCTCCTTTCAAGCCTTATAACTCTCTTTGAATCAATTTAGTAACCTAAAAGTTACATGGATTTAAGTTAAGGTTCATATGTACCATGTTACAGTAGTCAAAAATCGAAACAGATCACTGATAGGTGTCTGATTGGTCCTATGGTCTCATGCTGTGTCGACCTTACCACGTACGGTGGATACCCTACGGTCGCACTATATGCGACCACACACCTACGACCATACGATTTTTGAATTCTTCCCGAATGGCTATGGTCGATACTCTGGCCATGCTATGGTCGATCGTAGTTACTACCATACGATTTTCTGACCAAATTCTACGTTCAATCCGAATTCTTCCTCTTAGCTCTTCAATATGGTCCTTCCTAATGATCATTTTAAGGCCAAATTTCTTAGTTTTACCAACTAATTACTCTAACCCATTCTTCATTATCCATTCTTGAGATTTGCTCAGAGAATCCCATAGTTGAATCCTTACATTGGGTTTGGTATTGCAATTTACACTAGAAATTGCCACTCTTAATGTTCTAAGGCTACAGAGACAAGGTTCATACCTTACTTGTTATGGAGAGTCTATAGAACTCTTCTCTCATCCTTCTCCTTAGTCTTCTATCCTTCTCCTTCTCTTCCTTCCCTTCCTCTAGGGTTTGTTGATGTTCCAAAAGAGTGAAAAAAAGGTTGAGGAACGTCCTTTATATAGAGAGAAATTGTCCATATAAGGTTCTCCAACAATATAAAAGAGATCCTCCTTTTATTTGAAAAGTTTTCAAACTCGGAGTCTGGTTTGGGATTGTACGATCACAAAATCAGTCGACTATAGTCTTGAAAACATTGATCGTACGGCTATTAATCAGTGGTCTTTATTTCCTACTTTATGGTCAACCATACCTACCCAGGTAGTCGACCATACACTTGATTATCAGTGTTTTGGGTCGATTTTCGTACCTGGTCTTGTGGCCCTTCTTCACATGATCAATCCACTTGATCCAGTTATGATGGGAAGATCTGGCACGACACGGTTAGACCGGGCTAGTGGAGTACGGGTCTTACAATACTAGCCAAGGGAAACTCCATAAAATCAGTAATAAATAAGTCACCTGGAAAAGGATCTAAAAAATAGTGTCGACACGAGGGTGAGCTCACATCCTAGCTCAATGAGAAATCTAGTATTACATGCTATGCACATACAACAACCAATGAAATTTATTTTATATTATGTCTCAGGTTTGTATTTCTACATCCTGGGCAAATGTAGAAGTTGAATACACGACCCCGGACGGTTAAACCGCTTCTACAATCTTACTCTCCCCTTAGGGACTCCCATCCTTACAGGGTTCATTGCCTCCCACCATAAACCTCACATACGCCAGCTATTGTATGCCCATACTTCATTGACTCCTCCTAGGGTCGCCCAATCTTCGGGAGTGCAAAGCTATGCCAGTATCTTTATCCCTACTGGAGGGGCGTAGGAAATAGGAAATGGAACCACCTATGTCTATTATGTTCATTCATTTCACTTTAGCTACCTGCCAACAGAAGTCTCTGAGTCCCTACTCCCATGGTTCACCGTGCCCCCACTAGCATATCGACATAACCATCATGCTATCCACCAGTAGAGAACCCTGGCTCCACTCCCATGGATCACCGTGTTTACCATTAGCGTATTTACATTCCAACGTGTTCCATATACCCGCACTCCCATGTGTCAGACGAACCACCATACATGGTTACAATCCAACATGACTAGTGCACCCGTACTCCTATGCGTCACACAAGCCACATACATGGTTGAATATAATTTATAAATAAAACTATACTCTAACGACGAACTCTGGGTCACCACTCCCATGGATCACTGTGCTCCCGCTAGAGCCTAGCATCAACAACATGGCCCATTTATTGTACTCCCATACTCCACACGTCCACCATACCCAAACAATCATACAACATTCATAGTTATTATATATGCAAATGCATGCTCATACATAGTAATCATGAAAAGCATACAATTAAATAACAACCTAAGCATGTTGCTAGGAATGTAGACATGTTATTAAGATGTCCTATGTTTAAGGACTAGATCCCTCACCTAATTGCACAGAGTGTGTAGCAATACTACGAAGCTTTAGTAGAAAGCTTCCGCTCTACCTTTGTTCAATACCTAATTAAGCATGTAAGTTTTATTAGGTTTGTTTCATAGCTTTTAAGCATGGACAAGTCTTAGAGTCCTGTGAGGACAATGGGAAATTGTTGATCCTCCTCGGGATAGAATATAATGTATCCGTGAAGATCAATGTTTGTTCTGTTGGAGTCGCCACCTAGATTAAAGTCTAGGACCTCTAAAAATGTAGCCTCACCCTAAGGTAAGACTTCTATTGATTCATAACCCAATGTATCAGTTCTTTGGTCTGCACGAGATCGGATAAGTATTCAGGGTACGGTTATGGGAAGGTGTTAGACACCCAAACCGCCCGATCAATATCAACCTCCTAAACTTTCCTTATACTCTAATTTTGACTGTGCTTGGTCAACTGGATAACTAAGGTTCAATGGGGGATGTCCTAAACCAAGTTGTTAAGTTATTCTAACCTAGGGTTCAGCCAAACATATCCTGAAACAAATAAACAAGCAATGAGTACAATATTATACAGTGAACCAGACCAGAGATAGTTCGATCTTGGACTGAATTTGAGATGTATAAGACATCTCAAACTGCCTATGTATTCCAATCCTAGAAATCAAGTCCAAAAAAGTAGTTCGAAAAGGGTTTTGTGATTAAAGATTATGGAAGTGATTTATGCATGTGCTTCAATTAGATTCTTTGTTCAAGTTAAAGTTTATGCTGAATGGATGGTTGATGGGTGGTTTTGTACCGTATTTGAGATTCCCAAATTACCTACGTATTCTAGGGTGTGCCCTAGAAATGTAGTTCGAAAGGATTGTGAGAGTCGGATTTGGAATGTGTACCAAATTCCTACCATCTTTGTCAATAGGATCTAGGGATGAGACCTAAATTCCTACCATTTTATTTAGGATGTGTACCAAATTCTTTTTATTTTTATCAATAGGATCTAGAGATAAGACCTAAATTCCTACCATTTTATTGTTTCCATTTTTGTCAATAGGATCTAGGGATGAGACCTAAATTCCTACCATTTTTATTGTTTCCATTTTTTTTAATAGGATCTAGGGATGAGACCTAAATTCCTATCATTTTTATTTGGGATGTGCACCAAATTCTTTCTATTTTTGTCAATAGGATCTAGGGATGAGACCTAAATTTTTACCATTTTCATTGTTTCCATTTTTAGGTTTCTAGGGTTTCCTATGCCTTTTCATTGTGATTTTCATTTTTTTAGGGTTTCATACCCTAATTATTCTCTTTATTCTAACGTTTATCTTGCCCTAATTGTTCAATCTTCTGTTTTAGGATTTATCTTGCCCTAATTATTCTTTCCTTCCATTTTAGGGATCTCTTGCCCTAAATATTCTTTCCTTCCATTTTAGGGATCTCCTACCCTAATTATTATGTTCGAAGATAACAATGTAAGCAATCCAAGATAGCAATGTGAGCTCAAATATAGCAGTGTAAGCATCCAAATATGGTAGTAAGCATTTAATATAGCATGTGAGTATGTGGCAAACAGATATAGCAATGAGCATGTGTAGCAGACAGATGTAGCAAACATGTGAGAATCAAGCAAAGCATGTGAGTCAAGCAAAGCATGTGAGAATCAATCAAAGCATGTGAGTCAGTCCAAAATTGGTATGTGAGTGTGAGCATCTAAATATAGCATTGAGAGCAAGCATCAAATGTGGCATGTAATGCATCGTTTTATGCCAAAATGGTAAAGATGATAGTAGAAATAACAAATCAATCATTGGATGACCATTTGGCAAATACATGTATTGTGTACTGCTTTGCATTGATTTGAAACTCCACTTCTATGACTCCAAATTGGACAAAGAATATACCAGATTAAAGGTCTTTCAGAGATCTACAACTTCTCTGAAGAAGTCGAGATCTGGAAAGGCCTTCCTAACAATCAAAATCAGACTCTTAAAATTTGACCAAACATCCAGATTCAGACCAGTCCTGGGGAAATAATTATATTATATTCCCTGGATATCAAAAAAATATTCCATCAGAACGGGTGCTCCTATACTTCTAAGTCTAACTTATTCATGAAGAGATAGAGATCAGAAGATGTCTCTAGAATCCATTTACACAAGCATTATTGTAGAACATGCAGCAAGATGACAGTTTTGTCAGACTGGGCCAAAATGGGCACATGGGGCACTATATTTACTCAAAACTTTCTTAAAACATATCCTCGGAAAGAGGACTCAGAGGCCAAAATTTTTTCTCAAGGAAACTAATCCTAAAAGATACCATGGACAGGTTAAAATCGTTCCGCAAGTATATGCAAATACACTGGTCAGGTCTATTCCAGATTCTGGCCAGTTGTACTATAAAATCAATATAAAATTTCATATTTGATGAAAATAAAATCTGAATACACGGGAATTTAGATAACTAATAAATCTAACTTTTTCATTAAGGAACCTTGTGCAAACAGAAGCATCTTCCTAATGCAAAACACCAATCTCAGACATGCATTGCAGTATGCTTTGAATTTGAATGAAAATTGACCACAATGCACTATAAAATTCATATCATATCACTCCAAAATCATAAGAATGCAAGACCAGTGCCAAAATTTTGGGATGAGGGAGATGATGGCTGAAGTGGAATTTTGGGTTTGGAACAGGTGGAGTGATTAAATTGGTGGGGGTTTGAAGTGGGATGGTAGTTTAGGATCGGTGGAGAGGTGTGACCAGCAAGGTGTCACATGAGGATGGTGGATGGTGAGCATGGGACTGGGTATGTCTTGACAGGTGTTTTCTGGTCATAAAGAGTATTAAATGATGATAGGCACAGATGGAACAAAGAGGTAAGAAAGAGCTTTTGATGATGGGTGGTCAGTCATGCATAGAAATAAGATGGTTTGGTGCAATGATGCTCGGCCAGTTTGCATGTCAAGAGGTATTGCTAGGAATCTGTAGTGGATATGAGGTGGAGATGAAAGAGTGAAAGATAAGGGTTTGAGGGTGGCTGATAGGTTACAAAGAGGCAGCCAGTAATGAGGGCAGATGTTGGCCATGAGGTGGGGATTGGTTTAGATGTGAGAGATGTGTTGTGCAGGTTAGAAGATCTGGTTCTATGATTAGGCAAATAATGGCGATATCAGGTTCAGCAAGGTAGCAAAAAGTAACAAAGAAGAGGGAGCGGCTTACCTGAGTTGCTTCTCCTTTCTTCTTCTTCGGCTTCCTCTCCTCTTCTTCAGTTCGATCTCCTCTTCTTCTTTGCTTGTCCCTCAATCTCAATCTTCAACCCCAAAAAACCTCTCCCCCTCTCACGTCCCTTCTTCTCCTTCAATATCAATCTCTCTCTCCCCTTTTCACGTCTCTTCTTCTCTCTCTTTTTTCCTTCTCCTCAATCTCTCTCGAATCCTCCCTTTCTCACGTCCCTTCCTCTCTTTTCTTTCTTTCCTTTTCTTCTCCCCAGTCTCTCTCAGATTCTCCCTTTCTCACGTCCCTTCCTCTCTTTTCTTTCTTTCCTTTTCTTCTCCTCAATCTCTCTCGGATTCTCCCTTTCTCACGTCAGTTCCTCTCTTTTCTTTCTTTCCTTTTCTTCTCCTCAATCTCTCTCGGATTCTCCCTTTCTCATGTCCCTTCCTCTCTTTTCTTTCTTTCATTTTCTTCTTTTCTTCTCTCTCTTTCTCTTATTCTCAATCTCTCTCAATCTCACGTCCTTCTCTCTTTTCTTTCTTTCCTTCCTTTTCTTCTCCTCAATCTCTCTCGGATTCTCCCTTTCTCATGTCCCTTCCGCTCTTTTCTTTCTTTCCTTTTCTTTTCTTCTTCTCTCTCTTTCTCTTATTCTCAATCTCTCTCAATCTCACGTCCTTCTCTCTTTTCTTTCTTTCCTTTTCTTCTCTTCTTCTCTCTCTTTCTCTTATTCTCAATCTCTCTTAATCTCACGTCCTTCTCTCTTTTCTTTCTTTCCTTTTCTTTTTATTATTATTTTCTCTTTATCTCCTTGCTGATTCCCTCCCTTTATCGAATTCTATCTTCTATATAACAATATATATTATATACACATCTACACATATATATTTAATAACATACATATATATAGTATATAATATATAATATATATAAATACTATGCACATGGATGAACTGATTTGAATCGGGTTGAGACAGGCTTGGGTTGACTGAGTTAAACTGATATGGGTTGAGTTGGGTTGGGACAAAATTGGTTTTTTCTCTTTCTATCATTTTATAGGCCATTTCTGCCACCATTCTGTATGGAATTTTTCAACAATCTCTACCCCAAATTTTCCACGTTCATTTTGTAGAACGCTAAAAATGAGAAATACTGGAACTTGAATCACCTCATTTGGAAATAAAATGACCAACTTATGAATTTCTGAAGTTTAAATAAGCCATTTTACGATAATTCAGCTAACGACTCTACATGGGCTACTTCGAAGACCTCTGCCTAAAATCTTTCATGTCCACTTTGTAGAGCACTAAAAATGAGAAATAATGAAACTGGAATAAACTGATTTGGATGTGGGGTGACCAAAATATGAATTTTCAAAGATTAAATGGTCATTTTAATATGTAATTTTGCATGGGACCCTTCGGAGATCTCTGTCCCAAATTTTTCACATCCACTTTACAAAACACAGAAAATGAGGAATAATGGCCTTTGAATCATCTGAATCGGACGTAGAACGGCCAAGATATGAAGAAATGAAGTTCTATCGATAATTCTGCATGCAAGCTTGCATGGGACCCACCGGTGATCTCTACCCGAGATTCTTCACGTCCATTTTAAAAAGGACTAAAAATAAGGAACATTGGTACTTAAACCATATGATTCAGATGTTGGATGATCAAGATATGATGATTTGAAATTCAAACAATCCGACTTATGATAATTTGCATGAAAGCTCCTGGGATTATTTATGATAATTTCAGAAACCTCCCTTGTATGTATCATCCAACAAAAATGATTATATCTTCTTCATTTGATATCAAAATTGAGCAATTCTGGTCTCATTTCGAAGATAATTCCATGACCTATGCATTCATGCAGATTACAGCCTGTGACCTTGTTGTGGGACCTACCGAAAACTACCTCGAGGTTGTAGTAAAAAAAATCAGATTTTTACTCATCTCTCTTCCTTTGTTGTCCACACACCAATAGGACTTTGTTCAGTTGGAAATGGCAAAAATAGGATTCTTACAAGTCCATGCACGGGTCCCACGGAAGGCCAAAAACCAACAAGGTCTTCCTATTCATTACTAGGCTAAACAGTCAAGAGAGATTAAACCGACAGATGGAATCGGTAGAGGGTTTTACCGATAAACACTTAAAGTATTTTACAGCATGTGGCACCACAAGAAGGAGCAGATGCTCAACCATCCGGTTGATCATCCGTTTCATATGATGTTATAAACCCTGAACTTCCCGTAGCTTTTTCAGAAGCAATGCCGAGTGATCATTCATCTTGTACTGGCTCCGCTTAACATTAAGTCTGAGTGGAGGATCCGAACCAAATGGATCCATAGGGAACTGGTCGAACGGTTAGGGCTAATACAGAGGTACATGCCTCCGGTTCAAGACTCCAGTTAGTTCATTATCATTTAGCCAAGGCCTTTGCCTTGGCGGTACAACTGTCTAGGCTAACTGGAAGAACGGACATGACTGTCCTGCTGGTACGTGGTTCCGATACAAAACCAGAAGCTAGGTCAAGAACGGAGCAGGATTCTCAAGTTTGGAAACTTGCTCCCCACTTCACTATTGCTATTTTGGTTGGTGGGAAACTCATTCCCACTATTAATATTCACAATGGGAGCCATTTCTAGCTCCAATAGCTCCCTTAGTGAAGTTGGTGGACAAAAACCTAACTTTCTAGGTTATTTATGAGGTCTTCATTAATGGAGCTTTAACCACCAAATCTCTTGCATCCATTTACCCAAGGGAGAAGGGAGGAAGGAAAGTTTACCTCCAATAACTCCCATAAAGAGGGTGGGTGAACCAAACCTAGGTTTTCTAGGTCATTAATGGTGGTCACCATTAATGGTGCTCAACCACCATGGTTGCTAACCATCAATACAAGGTAGAAGGAGGAAGTTCATGGTTCTTACCTCCAAAGAGATGGCTAGGGTTTGAGTTCCTTGAGCTCAATCTCTCCTCTTCTGTTTCTTCTCTTCTCTTCTCCTCTATCCTTACCCAAAGCCCCATGGTACAAGAAGAGAGAAAATGAGGGCTTTGGTCCCCTTTTCTAGGAAATCAGGGAAAGAGAGTGTAACTAGCTCGAGTTCAACCGGTTAAACTCAACCGGATGAACGTTATACCAGTACGTTTTGCCGGTTGGGCTAAAATACATTTTATTGGGCAATTCTTTGGCCCAAATGCTATGGGATGCGTATCCCCTTCACCCAAGGTCTACTATAGCACCTTATAGTACCCACTATACATAGTGAAGACTTGCCTAAGATCCAGATACCACCATAGGGTCCGCATTAGATACTCCATCAGTCATCAGGTTGAGACCTGGCACAGGAGGAATCTAGGTTAGTAATGGGATTCCGAGTATGGGTCTCACAGATATCATATATTCCCGCCCCCCAGGCCTTATAGCATAACTAAAAGTAGAATAATAAAATTTTTATACATATCCAACCTACAAAGAAGGTAAATACTAATACGGTGCACAAACTTGCCAGGTATTCTGAGAGTCTTGTTAATAGATTCTACCATCTGTGGTTTAGTGGTTCTAACCCATTTTGCTAGGATTGGCATGAAATCCTAATGGCTGCAGTAGAGATGCTCCCCACAAGTATATTAAAGCCAAATACAAGTATTAAAGAAAAAATAATAATCTTGGGGCATTTCCATTCATGAAGAAAAGAAAATGTGCTAGAGATTACTTTGACTTATTTAAGGACCTGCATGACATTTAGAGGATGTAGATGTATTTAAAATGTGAATATCACATGAAAATGATAAAAAGAGGATGTCTAAATACATCAATTATGACATGTTTATGTAACGGCCATCATAAAATGGGTTTTTATAGATTTCCATTGGAAAAAAGAAACAAGCAAAAGGAATTGATAGATAGATAGGTTGAGAGACAACCTGTAGGAAGCTGCACTTTTCCATGGTGGAATCAGTAGCATTGAACAAGAGAGAGAGAGAGAGAGAGAGAGAGAGAGAGAGAGAAGTGACTTAACTTATGAAACAGAATAAGTTAGACACCACATTAAATGGTACCAAAATATTTAGTTGTAAGCAAAACGCACACCAAGCTTTAATTAAATAAACATATTATTAGCAATATGGATTCAATTGTTGGCAGTATATCCACATGTGCCAATTATAATCTTTCTCTTTTGATCATCCATCGTGAATTCATAGATTAGGAGAAAGTTAGTTCGTCTCCTATTCGGCTACGAAACAGGATGACATCTAGCCTCCATTGGATAACCGACATCTAGACTACAATTCATCTGATGGTGCAGATAGATTGGTGTATAAACTGACCAAGGTGAGACGACATGTATTGTAACACATGCCCACGACATGTATTGTAACACATTCAGTTCTCCTTGGTTACCAAAGGATTTCGCTGAGTGCGAGTTCTGTTCAGCAGACGAAGAGAAGAAGAATGATATATTTTTTTCTGCAACTTACCGAAGAGTCCGAAGAAGAATGATATTTGCTGAGGAAGCTTTCTACAATCTGTTCAGCAAACGAAGAAGAAGGAGATGAGTTCCGAATCTAAAAGAAAAAGGAATTAGGAATTCTGGGAAGGAAAGGATTCAGCGCTCCTTCTCAAACTCTACTGTGCTGTTTGGATTTCTTCCCATTCGTGTTTTACAGAAAGGATTTTCAAAAAGGTCATGTGTTACAGTACATCTCATCTCTCTTAATCTGTTTATGCACCAATCGATCTGCACCATCGGATGGATTATAGTCCAAATGTCAGTTATCCAATGGAGGTTGGAGTCATCCTGTTCGTAGCCGAATAAGAGACGATCCAAATCCTAGAAATACTGGGTTCAGCCCAGTCCAACCTGACTTGATTAACCTTTATTAGGGTGAAAATGACCCTGGTTGAGCCTAGCTGAATGATCAATCGCGTCTACTTAATTGATGGAAATCATTAAAATTGTTAATATACAATTTTACCCTTCATATTACTAGTTTGACCTTGTATTGAACTGTACATTTATTCTTTCTCTCTTTCTTTTTCACTCTCACCCAAGCCTTAACGTTAGAGTCCCATCTACCTTAACGTTGGAGTCCCCTCTATGACGTGCGACTGTGGAAGTTAAACTTTCCCGCGGCGGCATCCAAGCTCAGGCATCCAAGGAGGAAATGAGATTATTAATATGCACAATATAATCTGATTAAACTTAAACATAACCACAGAATTAAACTTTAATGGATCGTCGTCTTCTAAGCATCTGTAGCTCTTCTGTACAGCTGTGGATCACAGTCACAGCCACAATTATTTTTATCTTTCATGTTTCACTTTAATCAATCCTGACAAAAAAAAAATTACAGGGACAGGAAAGAGACAACGAAGAGGCATATGAGCTTCCCTCTGAAGAATTTAGTTTTGTTCTTAGTATACACATTCCACTAGTGATAATTCCCAAGATGATACTCTCACGCGTGGTTCAAGTAATCGATATCAGATTGATTGATTTGTATTAGTATTGGATCTGATCAATTTTTGATTCAATTATGTTTTAATATTATTATACAATATCGACCACTTCTCATATAATCTGTACACCAATCTGGAGCTCGGATTGATACTGTGTCCAATACTTAGAACCTTGCTTAACCTTGCTCTCATGTCTGGTGCTCTTGCAAACTTCATGGCTGAGGCCACAGCTGGCTGCACAATGCTGATTATCATCTACCCAATTGATATTTCTCTCACACGCTCAGCGGCAGATGTAGGAAAGACCCAAAACTCAAAAATTCAGAGGCATTTGGCACTTCACCAGCACCATTTGGAAGATAGGATCAAGGTAATCTACTGCAGGCCTGCACCTTCCTACCATCTAAATGGGATGATCATAGACCGTAGTACTAAGTTTGGGGGCTTTGACAATATGAAGGAGAACATGTTTAAAGAAACTAAACCCGAATTGACACTGGAAGCGTTAACCATCTTTGCTCAAGCTGTTACTGTAACGAGGCCGATAGTGGTCCAATCTGGTTTAGAGCAGCCTACATATAAGAGCACCCCGGACTATTAGAAGGGTTGCTTCCCTCCCAATAGTCCACTTTCAAACATGTTTAGAGGGAATGGGGCTACTGCAATCGTGGTTATGTATGACAGGTCAAAAAAATTATGAATTAGGGTGTAGCCAAAATTAAACTCTAAGGCTTTCCAATGATTGAAGTGGGATGTTTGTAAATCGTGGTAGCCGAAGATGAAATGGTGGTCGGTGAAGAAGCACAGATTAGAGGAGACGAAGAAGAAGAACTAAACCGTAGTTGGAGAAGAAGAAGAGCTGCACCGTCGTCAGTGAAGAAGAACAGGTTAGAGGATTCTTGCTGTCATCGAGAAGAGCTGATTGAATACGATTTGGGGGTAGTGTAAAAATTGAAAAGAGGGTAAAATTATCTTTTAACTTTACGCTAAGGATAATATTATCCATCAAAGGTTCCATTTCAACTTACATCAGCATATAACAAGAATCTGTTAACGAGGTGGGCTTCTGTGATTAACAGTGCAAAGATTTCAGGTGGTAGGTGATGATTTTCCCAACTTGTGGGTGATAGATGATGTTAGCAATACTTATTTATGTGTATGTGAAATTTTTCCATAGTAAAATCTCTTATATATATATATATATATATATATATATATGTTAATGTTGGAAAATGTCTCGCCGATCTACAACTCAGATAACCTGTGATCACAGAGGTTAGACAAGGGAGTTGGACGACTAAGCCCCAGGACACTCCGATGCCTAAGTCAGAATCCAATGTTACAGTCAAAAAGGATCTCAAAGCTATCTCTAGTTTAAAGAGAGGGGGATCATAGAGAGAGCTTGATTGTAAAAGAGATTAAGTGAACAGCGAATGATTTATTACCTTGGGGGTAGTCTTTTATTTATAGAGACGGGTAAGAAGCAGGGAGCTATCAGGACTCTTGAAGGCATACTCCAATAGGACTGCCAGGTGTCGCAACTAGGAGACTCCTAGGTAGTGGACTCCGAGTAGGAGTAGGAGACCTTGACGAAGGACGCCGAGTCTGTCGGGATAGAAGTGGCAGGTGTCATCGTATGACTGGTCGTCCTACCGTACAAGTCGGCAACATGTCCTAGTAAAAGAAGGACTCTCGTAATGTGGTTAAGTTGTTTAGGTGTACACATCTCTGACGCGTACTCAACCAAGTGACGTATACTAGGAGAACTTGGCCAGAGAGAGACCAAGGCCAAGTGTGACTGTAATTGGCTAAGTTGGCTTATTCTGATTTGGATGCCACGTGTAAGATTTTTATTGGGGATATATATATATATATATATATATATATAAATATATATATATATATATATATATATATATCAAACCGATGTGTCACACCCATTTTCAGGTTAACTAAGGTGTGATCGGACCGTTCATAATAAACCCAGTCCAACTCAGGATCACATTAAGCTGTACATACCCACTAACCCTTATCCGTCCATAACACGTTCATGAGTACAAATCAGAGTTCATAACAATAATAAGTGGAAGACTTAAATAAATGACCAAAAGGGATCTAGTGATATCATCATTAAATAATTAACCCGAATTGTTCATAACCACATCGTACCTAAATAATAAGTCTAAACCATCCATTAAATCATTGTTTGCTAACCCAAACTAAATAATTGTTTTAATGTTACGGTTGGAAATCGCCCCCGGTCTGCGATCTAAGCTACCTGCAATCACAGAGATAAGACAAGGGAGTTGGGCAACTAAGCCCCGGGTACACTCCGATGCCTAAGTCAGATTCCCAATGTAAACAAATAAGAGATAGTAGAAAGCTATCTCCAGTTTAAAGAGAGTGTGGGACGATGAGAGAGTTTGAGCGTGCGAGAATGATGAGTGGAAGAGAGAGAGATTGTGAATTGAATTTACCTTGAGGGGTCGTCCTCTACTTATAGACATTGGGAAGAAGCATGGAGGTACCAGGACTCAGAGAAGTAGATCGCCAATAGGATTGCCACGTGTCACTCTGAGGGACACCTGAGTTGTAGACTCCGAGTAGGAGTGGGAGATCGTAGCCAAGGAAGCTAGGTCGGTCGGCTCTGGGAGTGACACATGTCAGTATGTGAGTGGTCACAGACCGTGATAGTCGGCATCGTATCATACTGGGTGAAGGACTCCTCCGACGTATCATAGTCGTATCAGGATACCAACCCCCGATCGGGAAACGTGTCCGGATAGGAATGCAACTCCGACCGCTTCATAGTCACAAGCGAAAGGTGACCTCCGAGTGGCATAGGCCGAGCGCACCACATAACTAGCGGTCGGCTCCGGAGATGGTCTTGACACGTGTAAGATTTTAAATGGATGGGATTTTTCCCACATAACAGATGCCCCTTGCGCTGTCGGACTCAACGAATTCGACAGTGCAATCGTGTCGAATAAAAGTATCAAAGCTCCGCTCGGACACAGTGAGAGTATGGTCGGCCACAAGCTGGTAACGCACAAGCACCCTCCGAGGATTGTCCACTACGATCGGAACCGTCGCTTGAGTAGAAGACAACCGCTGCCAACCGTCCGCACGATTCGTCGCTGCACGGGGCTCGAGGCTTTAAACTCGGGATTCGCAATCTCACTCGACCGTAGATCTCCAGCTAGTCGAAACGCCGCTCACATCTGACGGTCAGAAAGCAATCGGTGCGCCTCGGAACGAGGCGCAATAAATAGCCGGCGCACTCCCAACAGTCGGCTCAATCGGACGGTGTAGATTGAATCCGATCGTCTCGAGAAATGGCGCCATAATATCTCGCCATCATTGTAGGTGACGTCAGCCTATCACGTCGCGCCGGGCGCGGCAGGCGATGACCAATGCCATTCTGCCACGTGGTTGGAGTTCAAAGAGCTGGTTTTCTTCCTCGACGCCTATAAATACCACTCCATTACCTCCATTTTATCATTTGCTTCCAATGAGATCGGAGTTCTGTCTGTGCGGTCGGAGTCTTCAAAAAGCTTCCAAGTATTCACGCCTCCTCCATCGATTCTAATCAGTAAGTTCACTTTGCTTTGTCCTTCCTTTCCATTTTTCTTCCGTTTCATGGTTAGTAGCTCTCATTCGTCCAATAGTGTTAAACCTTTAGGTAGAGAGAAAGAGAGTGAAACCATGGCCCAATACCGTACATCATCTTCTGAGAGATCGTCTTATTCAATGGAAGGGTTCTTCGCTACCCCAGAACCTCCTCGTCGACAGACGAGGACTCGAGACTCCGTTAGCCGGGAGTTTGGGTCGGAGAGCACCGAGTCGGCGAACTCTGGTCAAAGGGCTGTAGCCCAAAAATCTCCAAAAGTCATCCCTTCGACTTTCGGTCCGGCCTCTGAGGAGGAACTTGAGCAGAGTTCCTCTGATGCCGCCGAGCGCAGTCACCCCGCTGGCACTTCCGCCCGACGGGCTCCCCGCCAGAGGAGCGCTCGCCCCATTATTCCTCCTCTTGACAAAGTTCCCGCATGGAGAGTGCCGAGCAAGGTCGTCTCCGAGAACGCCTTGTCTCAGATCTGCAAAACATACCAGTTGGAGGAGCCCATGACCGACATCTCGGTCTGGCTCCCGTCTTCCGACGAGAGGGCTTGCAGCCTGAACATCGAGAAGGTCTGCGTGTACGAGCACGCGCTGAAGTCCGGCCTCCGCTTTCCCCTTCATCCCCTAGTTGTCGATATTTTGAAGGAGTACCGCATCGCCCCCTCTCAATTGACTCCGAACGGGTGGCGATGCATTTATGCCTTCATCATGTTCGTCCTCCGACTGGGGGAAACTCCGACCATGAACCTCTTCCGATCCCTCTTCCAATTCTCCAGTCTGATCGAGACCCGTTCCATGAGCGGGTGGTACTACTTCAGTCAAAGGAGCGCTAAGAAGCTCCCGACGATCTCTCAAAAGCCTTCTTCCATT
The DNA here is from genome assembly GCA_028583415.1 of Protea cynaroides. NCBI lineage: Eukaryota > Viridiplantae > Streptophyta > Magnoliopsida > Proteales > Proteaceae > Protea > Protea cynaroides. Next base: position 14,432,736 of record CM053267.1, on the reverse strand, counting down.
TACGGGTGGAAGGAGAAGTTCTTTTTCGTGGGCCTTTCGGCGGGTGGCCCTGCTCTTCCTCTGTCGAACATATGGCTAGTAGTTGATGCTACTGGGTTCAACAAGGTCCCCTTCTTGACCACGGAGGAGAGATGGGTCCAACGCAAGGTACTGGGGGGCCAGACAGTCCGCTATGCTGGTCTGGCGGATCCCGTGAAATTAGCCGAACACGGCCTACTAGGTGAGTTTCGATCATATCTGTTAAACTCCGAGCGTTGATTTTATCATTGTCACTAACCAATTGCTTGCTCTTGTTTCAATGAACTTCTCCAACGACCGAATTTTCAACAGGATCTTAAGGAAGCGGGCCGCCGAGGCCGGCCAGACCAACGATCAGGTCGCTGCTCCTCCGAAGGAACCCGGTACTGCGGAGGATGTCAAGGGAAAAAAACCCATGGTGGAGGGCCCACCCAAGAAGAAGATTTGGTCGGCGCAAGATCTGTCGGCCGACATCTACAAGGTATGACCGGCCGTCCAACTCAGTCGATCAGACGAGCAGAAGAAGGGGGCTGCGACGAAGGAAGTCCAGCCTCTTCGTGGAGCCAAGGTGGTCGACCTGACCAAGACCACCGACACCGGAAGGAAGGAGAAGGAGCCCGCGCGTCCGGCCGAGGGGGCCCGAGAGAAGAATACGGGGACGACGGTGTTTTCACCAGCGCTTGGCTTGAAGCCGTCGGACTCCATTTTTAAGAGCTCAAGGGTGGATAGGGTCATCCTCACCGAGGGTCGTCTCCCGGAGGATGTGACTCTCACTTCTTCAATGGAGAACGACGATTTGTTCAAGAGGATGTTCCTCGCGAGCCCCCAGGTAAAATAACACGATCTCATGGCTTCCTTTTCTTTGCTTCAGTTTGTCCACCACTTTAACTTACTCTTCAATTTTGTGATCCGCAGGCCATCAACCTTTTGGCCGAGGTCTATCAGCGGGCCGTGACCTCGATGATGGAGGTCGAGGAGAAGGAGGAGCTGGAGACCTCCTTGCGGGCGGCCCTGGAGGCTACCGAAATCAAGTTGAAGGACAAATCGGCCGAGGCCAAAGGCCTCGCTTTGGAGAAGACAAACCTTTGGACGTCTTTGGACAAGGCCGAGGACGCTCTTTCGGAGGAGCACAAGCGGGTTCACCAGGCCGAGGAGAAGCTGCGGGCGGCGGAGGACGCCAAGCAGAAGGCCGATGACGACGCCAGGATTGCCAAGGAGGCCTTGGCTAAGGCTGAGGAGCTCTACAAGGAGTCCTCCGATCGGGCGGTGGCGGAGTACCGGTCGTTCGCCCAATATGAGGAGGACGTGGAGGAGGCCGCCAGAGGGTTCTTCTAGAAGGGGGCTGCGTATCTGAAGGAGCAGCTCATTAGCTCGTCGCCAACTGGTCGGCTGTTCCGATCCTTGCTGAAGACGAGGTGGTAGAACCGACGGCGCCTGCGGAGGCTGACAACATGCTGGAGGACGATCTTCCTCCTTATGAAGTGCCCCAGACACCGATCGTGGAGCTTCCGGACGTGCCACTGCCCTGTGAAGCGCCTACGGACCCGGCCGCCGAGGAAGACCATTCTTGAGGCCCCTTCCGTCCTCTGGAAAGCTGAAGGAGTATGGCTTGGTGCTCGTTCCTGAGCCCTTAGTCTGGCAAAGGAGGGAGAAACTTTTCCAATGCCATCTGAGAAGCCATACTCGATACCGAGCCCTCTGAGAAGCCGTACTGGATACCGAGCCCTCCGAGAAACCATACTGAACACTTGTAAATTTTAACTTTCTTTGTAATTGTCCTTTCGTTTGCATTGTATCATTGCCCCTTGCGGGCTTTTATAAATGAAAATCCCTTTTTGTCATTCCATGTGTATTTTGCTTTTGTTGTTCGTCTTCGGAGTTGAGTGTTCGGTAATGCGTCTACCCCAAAAGTGTTGTCGGCTTGACGGCTGATCAAGCCGAGAACACTTGATTCTTCCTCAAAATGACTAAGTCATTAGAATGGTTGGATGTATCTTCGAGCAGCTGGGTGTTTGAGAAATTGTCAAGTGTTGAATCTACCGCGCTCGGATTATCGAGGTCTGCTTGTGTACTGGTGTCGGCATAGTCAAGTAGGCTCTGCATGCTACCAGGGTTTGCTTGTGGACCACAGTAGGTAGATTTTGTTATGGTCTGCATGCTACCGAGGTCTGCTTGTGGACTGCGATATGCATATTCGAGTATGGTCTGTGTGCTACCATGGTCTGCTTGTGGACTGTGGTAGGCAGATACGAGTATGGTCTGCATGCTACCGAGGTCTGCTTGTGGACCGCGATAGGCAGATACGAGTATGGTCTGCGTGCTACCATGGTCTGCTTGTGGACCGTGGTAGGTAGATACGAGTATGGTCTGCATGCTACCGGGGTCTGCTTGTGGACCGCGGTAGGCAGATTCGAGTATGGTTTGTGATGTGAATTAAATATGTATGTAACCGCAAGTGCACGGTATCGTGCAGTAACGGGTCGATTTCAGGGAGGAATCGCTATTATCCTAACTCAAATAAGGCAAAGCGTACCAAAGGGATATGATTGAATTAACACCCTAATCACTTTAAATAAAAATTAATCAAGCAATAAAAACAAAAATAACCAT